>JANIPN010495773.1:0-12655 GCA_027478595.1 Erythroxylum anguifugum
AGAAGTAAAACATACCAACACTACCATGCACATGCAACACCCTCCTCCCCTCCTCCCTCCTCGCACCCGCAAGGATCTCATGCGTAGGACTAAGCAGCTGCTTCCCCTGAGTAAGCCACTGGTACGCCGTCAGCGCCCAGAGCCTCTTCTCAAACCTCAACTCCGCCGCCTCCTCCTCATCCTCGCAGTCCTCCCACTCCTCCGCCAGCCGCGCCGCAATGACTTTCGGGCCCGCACGCTCCATCTTGGTTAGAGCGCGCAGGAACGAAGTCGCGGATGAGGGAGAGGAGGCCGGGGGAGGGGGAGACATGGGTTGCGATGACGACGGGGGTGGTAGGGGTTGTTGGGAGTAGGTGCTCGAGGCTGGGGAGAGGACGGGGGTGAAGGAGTCGGAGGAGAGGCGCGATACGAGGCGGTCGTTGTTTTTATTGTTGCTGTTGCTGCTGTGGTTGCTGGTATTGGTGAGGTGCGAGTGACGGTGCGAGTTGTTAGTGTGCGAGATGGATATGGGCGATATCGAGCCCGATAGTGCAGACACCGAAACAGGTGAAGTTAGAGGCGAGGGTACGACGGGCGAGAGCGGCGGCGGGACGAGTAGAGGCTTGGGCTTATTCCCAACATAGTGACGGCCGTGGTCGTTGCCCACATAATGATTATTTCCAGAGTAATGACCGTTCCCAGCATAATGATGCTCGTTATGATGCCTGGCCACACTTCCATTCCGACTCGGAACTGCGCTGACACCACCATATGTCGATCCAGCCGGCTGGCTATCCAAATCACCCGTACTTGACGAAACGGTCATCTGGCTGGCGCGCTTGGCGCTGAAGACGGAGGACGCGCGGTTGGTCGAAGCTTCGGAAAGGACGGTGGAGTCGGGGCTCGTGGAGCGCTGGATGGGTAGGGGGGAAGGTTCGCGGGTTGATGGGCCTGCTGATGCTGATGCTGAGGCTGGCAGTGGTGGGGGTGGTAGTGCTGCTGCTGAGGGCGGAGGCGAAGGTAGTGGTATCGGTGGTGGTGGGGACATAGCTGTCGGCCGTGGCTTCTTTTTCTTCTTGAGCTTGGGCTCGGGGAAGAGACCTGAATTTTCAATAGCGATGTTAGCGCTGAACCCGTAGATACAAAAAACATCCTCCTTCCAATCTTGTGTTCAAATGGCCTGTTCTTCTAGGGAAACACTTACCCGGCAGCGTAGACGACCAATCATCCCCGTCGCCCCTAAGTTCCGGCTGGTATGTATTTTCATCTCCCTTGTCTTGTTGCCTGCTGTGGTTTTCGTTCGACGGCTGCCGCGAGAGCGGTGTAGGCGGGTACTTGAAGTGTGAGGGGAGCGGCGGGTGGTCGGTGGGTGGAGCGGGCAGGGCGGTCTGCGGCGGCGGGGTGGGCGGGTGGATGCTGTGGATGTTCACCGAGGGCGAAGGCGGAGCGATCTGGAGCGCCTGCTTCCGTAATGACGGAGGGTCCTGTTTGATTTCTATCCTTATTTCCTTCTCTTGCTCCTTCTCGACTTCTTGTCTTGGTGGGGTTGGCTGCTGCGGCTGGGGTTGTTGCTGTAGCTGTGCTTGCCTTGCGGCATTAACAGCAGCAAGACCAGCTGGTTTTCGTTTGGCACTCTGCCAGAAGGAGAGGGGTTTCGAAATCTGTCTCGCGACGGGGATCTGGGGGGAGATGGGGCGCGCGGGGTACGGCTCTGGTAGAATGATCGTAGCAAAAGTCGAAGTGGAGGCGCGCGGCGAAGCGGGCGGTGACTGGCTCCTCACGCTTCCGGCGATGGTCGACTCGGGGCGCTCGATGGGCAGGCGGTCCTGGGTGAGCATGGTGGAAGCCGTGCTCGGAGGCCTGGGGGTGGCAGTGGTGGCCTGGGACTGCGCGGTGGAGGGCCGCTCGGAGCGGATGGAGCTGCCATCGTCGTCGTTGTCTCCCCTTTCGCTGCCGATGATCTCGAGCACCGAAGTGATTGTCGTGGTGCTATCTTTACTCAGGCGTTTCTTGTTGCGGCGCTTGAAGAACCCTCCTCCTGACGTCGGGGACTTTGGAGAGTGGATTGTCGTCGACGTGGAAGCCGCGCTAGACGCGATCTTTGACGATGCGGATGCGGCAGAGTTGGACCCTCGCCGGCTGCGAGTCGACGCGGGAGCTTCGTTGGCCTTTCTGGCCCTGCGCTGACCCACCGTCTCGCGTTGATAGTCAACTGGGTCGGCAAACGTAGGAAACATGGTTGCTGATTAAAAAGGAACGTTGGATATGTGTGTGTATGTGCAAAGGAGCTTTCGCACCTCTGCACGGAAGAGAGGGATAGCTTGTTTTTTCTCCCTAGAGATAAGGAAGAGGGAAAGAAAGGAATAAATTTGTTGGAGCCGAGCAAAAAAGAAAGCGTCAATAGTAGCAACAAGCTTGAACCTGCACCTGCATGAGCACCACCGGCAGAAGCAACAACAACAACAGCAGCAGTCCTCTATCTAGTAGCAAGGAACAAGCTGGTTGTTGCAGGAGCCAGTAGTTGCAGATGCCGTTGTAGCAGCAAGACAAGAAGGTACAACGAAACCTACAGCGGCAGCAGTAGTAGGAAGTCGAGAAAGAAGGCTGTTGGCATAGCCCTGCTTCTTGGTCTTGGTCTTCGTCTTCTTTTTTGCTTTGAGGCTACTGATTAGATCGGAGACTACCACCACCACAACCTTGTGGCCGTTATTTCTCTGCTTCTTGCCGCCGTTGAGAGAAACGCTAGATAGTAAATAATAATAATGCCAGACGCACATGCAATACGTTTCCCCTCCCCTCGGACCAGTTAGTCAGTAGTAGTAGGAGGAGGTAGTTGGCAGGCCCGTCGTCATTGGGGTTCTCTCTTCTTGGGTGATGCGGGCAAAGAGAGCTGGGCTGGGCTTTTCCTTGTCTGCTCTTCTTCTCTACTGCCTTCTTTTCCTATTTGAACCCTATCCTGCAGGGCCCCCATCAGGAGCAGTGGCAGAATCATTAACTAGCATTGACCATCTTGCAGGAAGGCAAAGAACAGTCGTCAGCAATTACACAATAGCTTTCGTCTCCTCGGTTCCCTGCTTCCGAAGAGAACTATGAAAAATGAGGAAATGATAGTGGGCCTCGTCCTCATCCTCTACCATATCCCTACGTCCCCTGACAAAACGTAAAAAAAAAACTAACGAGTCGTTGTCTTCGTAGGCCACCCAATAGCAAGCCATGGGTCTTTCATGCCTCTCTCTGTTTCTCGTCTTCCCCCGATCCTCCTCTTGCGAAATTCTTGCCTAATGTTCTACCTAATCTTCGTAAACGCTAGGCAAAAGGAAGGAGAAGACCCATCGTTAGACAGAGGCACGGTTCGATGTCTCTGCTCTTTGGACTGTATCTCCCCGATTTAGCACGGAAGCAGAGGCTCCTCGGGGAAGCTTCCACGCATGGCCATTGGCTCGGCGGACGGCGCCCGAGGCAAAAGATGGTGTGTGGTAAGGGGAGGAGAGGGGATCGGCAGAGTTACAGGTGTTGCGTTTTGTGTATGGTGGTGGGTGTGTGTGGTGCAGTGAGTGGATGTGTCGAGATTAGAGAGCCGAACGATGGTGCGGCTTTGCCGTTTGACGGGGATCTGGGATCGTTTCGAAGGTGGATCGTGCAAAGAGGTAGGAAGAAGGATAGTGTAGAAGAATAGCGTGCAGTGGCGTGAAGAGGCGTTGCGTGTGTGGTCAGTAGCGTGTGCATATTCGAGGTGATGGTTGGACGACAGAGCTTTTCGTCGAAGCGGTTGGCGGTTGGCAGTTAGTGGGAAGGGCAGGGAACGGAGAGCGGGAGGGAGAGGGAGCAGCCGGGGAACGAGGGATTGGCCCCCGTCATAATGCTGGTCCTGGTCCCACTGTCAGTCAGTTAACTTCGTATGTGTTGAGGGCTTGGAAGCCAGAGCTACTACTATGATATATGATATGTACAAATACGTCTGTCAGTCAGGACTCAACAGCAGTCATGTCAGTTAGTCAAGTCATTTCACCTAAAAACACAACTGACAACCAGCACCTGCTCGATTTCAGTTATTACCATCACCAAGTGTTGTGTTTACGCACTGAACTCCCGTAGTGGCGTCTAGTATCAAATCTGGAGCATTGTTTCAAATAGGGAAAAGAACGACTACTGAAAACTGGCGCCAATAATTATTTGCTCCTTTCATCAAAAGCCTCTCTCTCATTATTATTAATATCATTCTCCCCCGAGTCAAATCAATTCAGCCTATGAAGTTTTGGTTTTAGGTGCTGCAGCCAAGACACGACGGCCGATCCGCCAAGAGCCGAAATAGCGCTCCGCGGGGGGAAAGAAAAGAGAGCATTGGCAATTGCCCAGGGGGAACCACTATTAGAGAGAAGGCTACTCAGTAAAAGGGGAGACACCAACGTTACCCGGCCGCCGGCGCTTGACAGCTTTTGGGCAGGTGTCAGGGTGGTATCCAGCCAAGCGGCGGACTCGACACGGTGCACCATCGGAAGAGTGATATTATTCTTCTTCTTCCGGTTCTTGCTCTGGGTGGTGGCGGCGGCCATGGTAGACCGGTTGTAACAATAGTGGGGAGAGAGAGGGAGAAAGGAGGGACCCATACTGGGGCCCTAGTTAACTTTGCCCTTAAGGCGAACACTCGTACTCTGTGTTCATACAAGATTGTCAATCTACTTAGGTGGGTATTTGCCTAGATTCTTGGGTACGAGTACCTAAAATCTCTCGTCCGATTCATGTAAACTCTTAAAAGGAAAGACGAAGAGTCAAGTGCTTCTGTCCGTCGGAGAGCCTCATATCCTCGGTCGTTTTCTTTCGCTTAATAAACCCCTGGTAAAGGCCCGCTCCAGATCAACACAAACTCAAAAAAAGTCCACAAATGTCAGCGGGAGACTTCCCCCGGGCAAGCCTCCTCAGCCTCTCAGTGGCCCGTACTCGCACCGCTAAAGGAGACTACGGGACGGCTGGGGGGAAGAAGCGATGAACGTTCCCCGGGGGGCCGCCTTTCTTTTTTCTCGGGGGATGGCGTTCACCGGGAGCTAAGAGCTTCAACAAATCACAGCACCTAAATAATTATCGTTGTTAGTCGTAAAAAAAAGGAAGGAGCCAGCCGCGCGGAGATAGCCCACTGATAGATACCTGATCCCTCAGGTAGAGTAGAACTGGAGCTGGCCGGCCGGCTGTCGTTCGTGTTGCGATTTTACGACAGTAGGCCCGGGCGCGGCTCCATCGCTCTTCTCGCCATAGTTTAGTTGAGGGAAGGTTTAGGTAGAGAGAGGGATTAATGTGGATGTTTTGGTGGCGGCTCCTTCGTTTACTTTTGCTCTCTTTCTCCCTCTCTCGATCTCTCTCTCCGTCTCCTCCTGCGGTTCTTTTTCGTGTGGTCTCGGCTCGGCCCTTGGGTTTCATGTTTATCTCTCTCGGCTTGTTGGTTTTTTACTGTTCCTTTTTTTAATCTACTTTTGTTGTTGATAGTATTGTTGTTTTGTTGGTGATCAGGCCGCTATCAGTCTCTAATTTTCGTTCTGGACCTGGGGGGAATCCAGCTACGATAATTTTAAATTTTCAAATCGGTTAAAAGGAAAAGCAATTGTAAGCTTGTGAATAACGTCGCAAGGTCATGGGGAGTTCCGTTCGCCGCGCGTCTGTGACAACCTTGCAAGTGTTTCTGCTGTTCACGCCACTCAGTGTCCTCATCTTCCCTGAGGTTTTTTTTTTGCTGTAGTCAGCAACAATCCAAGAATTCATCATCCCCACACCTCCACCACCACACACAATCTCACATAAGAAAACAACACACGCACATACGCACGTACGCACGACAGACGCCCGCTTAACTCGAAATGCTGACGCTCGCGCCGACTCCCTGCTTACCACCAGGTCGAGACCAGCCTCTGGGTAGCCCCCCAAAGCAATTCAATCAACTTTCAACGTCAGCCTGTCAGTGCCTTCGTGGCGGTTCAGCTCGTGCCAGCTAGTGCTCACCATGCAAACAGGTTATACTTTTTTGCCTCGTTTACGGCTATCGTTCCTGTTGCCGATGGTGAGTAGCGATAATCGAGAATTACTCCCAAGATCTGCCGTTTCTCTATTCTTTCTATTCCCTTCGATTAACTGACCCACATGCCATTTGTCGTTCGAAAAGGTCCCTCTCATTTTCGTTCTCTTTCTCTAGTTTCACTTTGACGCCCAACTTTCTAACCTCGGGATAACGAAAACAAAATAAGAAAAAAAGCAAATATCAAAACCAAAGAAGAACCGATCTCCTAATCTCGATCCACTACCCCTTCTCTAACTTGCCCAACTTCCCTAACACACTAGTACCCTTTTTTTGAATCTCCCTCGCCCTTTACCTCGTGGTTCAACTAACCCTACTAGCCCCCCACCTAGAGGCCGCTACACCCGCCCTAACACTTTAGCCGCGCAAGGCCCGCATATAGACCAAGCCACTTGCGGAGCGTCTAAGGCATCTAGTTCATATCCCCCGGCTCGGCAAACGACGACGAGTAACAAGTAAGTCCCGCTAAAACAAAGTAGGAAAAGGGTAATGAAAATGAATGTTGCACCGCTACTACTGACGACGACCATTACTACTGCTAGTATTACCGAAGTATGAAAGTAGTAGCAGAGGCACGGAAAAAAAAGAAAAAAAGAAAATGTTGCATGAACAACTAACTGTAAAAGGAAGAGGAAATCTTAACCCCGAAATAACCCCCAAGTAGATGAGAAATGAGAACCGGAGGGAACAAGAGGACGGTTTTTGCGCCAACCCCCTGGGCAATCTCCACCATACGTTTCCCCTTCGTTTCGTAGTAGTTCAGAGGAAGAAGAAACAAATCATCAGAGAGAACAGACGATGGTTCAACGGTTCAACAAAAACGCAATAATAACGGAACGTACCAAACAGTAGAGTCGCCCATATATTGTTCGGCGAGCTGGGCAGTAACTAGAGTGGAGGATACGGGCAGTGGGCGTTATACTTACCACCTTCTTGTGTTCAAAAAATCCTTGGGGGCTGTTCCAGGCCTTGCTTATGGTCAACGATCTGTTGTAGATATCAGATGCCGACGGAGAGGAAGGATGAAAGTATAGATATGGTGGTGGATGTAATACCGCGTAGGAATGTGGTGGCCGTGGACTGCAGCAGACCCTCCTCTGTGCATTATCTCGCATTTCTCACACATCATCTCGTTGGTCCCTTCCTTTCCCTTCCCTCGTTTCTCGCTTCTCTATGTGCCGCGATTTCTTATAGTTAAACGCCACCTCGTGCTCTCCTCGCCGTTTCGCATTGTGGGTGGTGTAGTGTGTATGTCTGTGTGTGGATGTGTAAGTGTGTGTATGTGTTGTGTAAAGGCGTGGGTGGTGCGCCGTGTGTGGCGTCGTGCGGCATGTACCCTCCCCGTCCCTCCCCGTTCCACCCACACACTGGCCTCTTTTTTTTTTTTTTGCTACTCTGTCTCACACCCACGTTTCCCTTCCCACCTACGCCGTATACAATGGCGGCGCTGCACCACCCAATGCACCCATACACACACTCAAGCCCACTTAATACCCTTCCCTAAACTTAACCCACTGCACCCACACACACTGTGTCTCCATTGATCCCTGGCCTGTTCAGGATTTGGATGTATGGGGTTTAGTCTCGGGGCATTAGGGTCTTGGTGGGCACCCAGGGTTTTTGCGTTTTGTGTGTGCGGGCGGGAGAGATAGGAAGACGCAGAGGCAAAGCCCTCTTTCTGGTAAATGATAGCCCAGTTTGCAACAGCAAAGAAAAGCCCACATAACAACAACACAACCGTGAAACTGGGTTAGCCTACTTTCATAGTCGGTTCCCTGGATTCTAGACTACCACACTAACTACCACGAAAAAGAAGTACTGTTACTTGCTGATTGTTGCGTGGCTACTACCGTGTACCTGCCTCCTGCTGCTGCAAGATGCTTTGCTTGATTTGGTTTTGCCTCGCCATGCCATGCCACGCCTTCCAGCCCCCTTCTGCTACTACTGCTGATGCTGCGTGTTTTGCTCCTACTCCTAGCTAATCATTCCCCCATTCCTACTGTTCGCTTGCATATGCTGGGGAATCCCCGTACCCTGGAATACACTCTAACCGTCTCTCATTAGTTCCCCCCTTCATTCATATATCCAAGGCTCTGGTATAATCTCTTTTGACACCTACCTCTTCCTTTTTTCCTCCCTTCTCCAGCCGGCGTGCTCTTCATTCCTTGTCTTCTATATACCGATTACTCTTTCTCTATATCTCTCTCCAACTTGTATATTATATCTCTGTAGATATATATACACAATTACAATTGACACTACTGCTGTCATTTAGTTGAAGAGCTTCCCCTGCTGTCGACGACAACGATGGCGTTTCTGGGACGGATGGTCGAGGCCATCAACGATGGGGTGGCCCGGTCTCCCATAGGCTACTACTTCCATCTCGAGGGATCCGGCCATGTGAGTAGCAGAACTGAAATTCCCCCCGGTTGAGAGAGAAGACAGCAAGAAGAAAGCGCGAGAGAGAAAAAAGAACCGGGATCAATTGAAGGATCAAAAGATTGCTGACTCGAGTCAATCATTGCAGGCCAAGGAGATCTCACGGTCCAACTTCACCACCGAGCTGCGAGCCGGTCTGACGACCTTCTTCGCCATGGCCTACATTATCGCCGTCAACGTAAGTTTCTATCTATGCGTTCTGCTCCGCCCAGTACAGCACAGCACAGCACAGCACCAATTGAGCTGTCCAATTGAACAAACCAACCGATCCCCTTCCTCCGATAGAAAACACCCTCAAGTTCCAAATCACCTCACACTCCTCAACCCCAATTCTCGGCAACTCCCAAAACTGACACATTCCCCAACCAGGCCGCCATCATCGCCGAATCCGGCGGAACCTGCGAATGCACCTCCACCGAAGACCCCACCTGCGCCGTCGACGAAGCCTACGCCCTCTGCAAGCTCGACATCCAGCGCGACCTGGTAATCGCCACCGCGGCCATAAGCGCCCTATCCTCCTTCATGATGGGCGCCTTCGCCAACCTCCCCGTCGCCGTGGCCCCGGGAATGGGCATAAACGCCTACTTCACGTACCAAATCGTCGGCTTCCACGGCACGGGCCCCATCGCGTACCGCACGGCTCTCACCGCCGTGTTC
This sequence comes from Erythroxylum anguifugum, assembly GCA_027478595.1. NCBI lineage: Eukaryota > Viridiplantae > Streptophyta > Magnoliopsida > Malpighiales > Erythroxylaceae > Erythroxylum > Erythroxylum anguifugum. The sequence continues at coordinate 9,137 of JANIPN010495773.1, forward strand.
GTGGAGGGTTTGCTCTTCGTCGCGCTGAGTATCTTGGGTCTGAGGCAGTGGCTCGCGCGCATCGTGCCTGCGTCCATGAAGGTTGCGTGTGGTGCCGGTATAGGGTTGTTTTTGACGCTGATAGGTTTGGCGGGGAGCGGGATTGGGGCGGTTACGGGGGATCGGAATACGCCGCTTGCGTTGGGCGGGTGTCCGGCGGAGTTTATTAATCCCGAGACGGGGGCGTGTTTGAGTAACCGTGCGAGCAATCCGACTATGTGGATTGGTTTCCTCGTGGGGGGTGTGGTGACGGCGTTGTTGATGACGTACAAGGTGCGCGGCGCGATGATCTTTGGCATCGTGCTTGTTAGTATCTTCAGCTGGCCGCGCGATACGGATTTCACTTATTTCCCGCGGGATCCGTTGGGGGATAGCAGGTTTGATTTCTTCAGGCAGGTGGTTACGTTCCGGCCCATTCAGGATACGCTGGTTGCGCAGAACTGGGATCTGAGTGAGGTTGGTGGGGAGTTCGCGCTGGCCATTTTCCTTATGTTGTATGTTGATATCCTCGACTGCACGGGTGGACTTTACTCGATGGCCTGGTTCTCTGGCGTCGTGGACCCGGCTACGGGCGACTTCCCGCGCTCCACTATCGCGTACTCGGTCGATGCCATCGGCATCAGCATTGGGTCTCTGTTTGGTACTTCGCCCGTCACCGCGTTCATCGAGTCCGGCGCGGGTATCCAGGAGGGTGGACTGACTGGCCTGACGGCCATGACGACGGGTATCTGCTTTTTCATCAGCGTGTTCTTCGCGCCCATTTTCGCGAGCATCCCGCCCTGGGCGACCGGCGGTACCCTTGTGCTTGTCGGCTGCATGATGTTGCGCGGCGCGCTGAATATCAACTGGAAGTACCCCGGCGATGCCATCCCCGCTTTCGTCACGCTCGTTGCTATCCCCTTCACATACAGCATTGCGTACGGGTTGATTGCCGGTGCGGTTACTTATGCCGCTATCAACATCGTTGTTTGGGTGCTGAAGGTCGGTACCAGGGGCTACATCGTGCCGCCTGAGTATGAGGAGAAGGAGGTTTGGAGCCTGAGGAGCCAGGGTCCCGCTGCGAGCACGCGTCCTTGGTTCATCCGTGCGATGAAGGGCGAGAAGAAGTTCTGGAGGGAGCCCGTGATGGTTGCCGCCGATGATGATATGGCGAGCAGCGGGAGGGGCAGCAGGGGCAGTGCGGAGCAGGTGAGCGGGGGCCAGATTAAGGAGGTTTAGATGGGGTGGTGGTTGAAGGTGTGTGTTTGTGTATAGGAGTGGATAGAGATGTTGATCACTCACTTGCAAAACAGGTGGATAGTTGTGTACGATGTGTATGTGACGTGAGAGGGCTGGCGGTTTGAATGGAAATGTCCCTTCTGCAACGAATGATGATGCCACACCACGACGATCGCTGCGAATTTTGCAGACTGGATCGGGGCGGAAAAAAGTCATGGCTTCGGAGTTTTCTACCTATACCTATATAAACCTTACGATAATTATCAATTTTTTCGAACCTGAAGTTTTCTCGAGATTTGTGATCAAAATCATATTGCAGATACAAGCGATGATGGACGCGCTTCATCGATTCCCTAGCCTAGATCTATGTCATATCTGATGTCTTTTCGAGATTCGTTAACAACATCCCCTCATACAAACCTGAGTGACAGTTACTACGGTGTAGGCCCCCTATCGGAAGACCCTAATGCACCAAGATCTGGTCTGGAGAGCCTCATCTTGATCTCGACACGCGGGAAAAACGTCAAACACGTGGCCTGCCGGTCGCGTCTGTCACGTGTGGGAGAAAAACGTGGCAAATGCACCAGACGCGCATCCAACTCACAGACCTCAGATCTCAGGCCATCAACCCGAACCATCGCTATCACAATGAGATGAGTGTGGTGGAGATGAGATTGTTCACACTAATGTTCCGGACACCAGACTACTCCAGAAGACCAGGCCAGACCACCATAGCGGCCAGGGTTTTTCTTACTTCGCACTCTACTTTTCGCCATAGTTGGTAGGCTGATAGTAACCTTATTTAACTCGTTCTTGCGCACAAAACAGGAGCTACAAAATCCAACAGGTGTAACATCAACACGGACCGCTACTAACAGACCATCCATCAATAACAGCCACGAACCAACTGTTGATATATTTTTTTTAGTCACTTGAGCCGCTCCAAAATCCAACATTAGACCTCGCCGACGGAGCGTCTTGGCTCTGTTGTTTCCTTTTCGTTTCTTCACGCATTTTTCATCTTTCTTTTTCCCGCCGTACTAAACTGATACGAGGGCTGTTAGCCCTGCTTTGGGAGGCACCTTCACGCGGTGCAGGGCGTAAATAGCAGAATTTTCTGCGAAACCAAAACCTCTCCTCCCCTAATACAACACCGAATCGACTATACGAACTCGCCATATTCGCATACAATCGACTACTACCTAAATACGACGCCTTATTCGCATAACGGACGTCCTCGAATAACAATTCCGCCTCTATTTCGAAACTGCGCTTACTCGCCCCAACGCGTCCCCGATTAAGACGTTATACGAATAATTTTGGTCGTCTATCGATATATATATATATATTTAAAATAATACAATGGATTCCCTGGATAGTATTTCGTATGGGATACACATATAAAATACGCGATAAACTTATTGGATTATATCGAATATAAAACACATATACGAGGTATTCTTGGACGCATAGGATGGAAAAAATATTAATAAATCAAAAAGGGGGTAACAGAGCGGAAACACAACCCTCTTTTCCCATTTTTGGGGCATTATCCTCGCTGCTATATGCGCGAGAATTTTCAATTAATTATTATATCCCCTTTGGCGTTAAAAACCAATGGAGAAGCGGAAAAAATACGCTTTTAATTAAACATTTCTGGGCATTCTAAAAATTAATATATATTTACTACCTAATAACAAGGCTATCCCTAATAGCCCCAAAAAGCGTACATAAACGCGCTATCTCCTTCATATAAAATAATAAAAAAACAATTTTAAAGCTGGATACGAGGGCTGTTAGTACTCAAACGAAGTACTGTCCTACACTACTATTCCTTCGCTCCGTTCGCATTTTCTAATCTACCCGCCCGCCGCAGTCTAGATTGTCTGTCTGTTCCCCCTCGGCCCCAGCAGAAACCCGCGCTGTTGCTAATCAAAGTTAAAGAAGAAAAAGAAAAAAAATCATACTCATCCTGATCCTCCCGACTAGTTTGCGCGAAAAAGTACGAGTACTCTACCTTCTTTCATACAGGGTACGAACCCTGTCCCGGGGAAGTCTCCTATCTCGCCTCTTCTTTGAAACTCTCGCGAAAGGATGAGACCGACCAGCGGAGCCGCCCGCCTAACTAACCCCGAAACCGTCCCGCATCTCCCTTGTCCCCCAGCCACCAACCGCCCTTTCCTCTCCCTGTCCCTTCTCTCTCCCTCGTCCTTGACTCCTTGTCCTTTCTTCATCATCATCATCCTCCTTCAATTCCCCACC
>JANIPN010497245.1:9399-24205 GCA_027478595.1 Erythroxylum anguifugum
TTGCTTGCAATTGCTGTGCGATCTGTATTGCTGCTTGGCCAACGCCCCCTGCGCCGGCATGTATCAGGACTGATTCCCCAGCCTTCAACCGTCCTAGTTCGCATAATGCGTACCAGGCGGTAGCAAATGTAGTTGGAAGTGCTGCACCTTCGGCAAAAGAAAGCTCTTGCGGTAGACGAACGAGGTGGCGATGATCTGCACGAACAATATTCTTGCAAGTGTAGCTACTAAGTACACAGACCCGATCACCAACCGTGAAGCCAGATGATAGGCCAGCCTGAATGACCGTTCCAGCGCACTCAGTACCGAGTTGATCCTCATTCAACTGGCCTAACGCTAGAAGACAATCCTTAAAATTGATACCAATTGCTTTGACTTCTACATCTACGTGTCCTTTTGGAATATTAGATCTTAGGCTAGAGTCCTCCCCAAAGTATAAGGTATTGAGAAGACCAGGTGTCTTGATTTTCAGCTGCAATGGCTGGGGCGCTGAAAACTTTTGGAGTTTATCAGTGGTAAGAGAAGCACGTTGTGCAAGAGCAGTACTCATCTGGTCGCTTATTTCCGCCCTACAGATGTAAAGTAGGCCATTAGAATAGCCAAACGATGACTCGTATCCGATCTCTTTGTTTGGGATCGGGGTTGATTTGAGTACACTATGTATTGCTTCAGCGCAGACCTCCGGTACCAAAGTTTCTCCACAAAGTGCAAGCGTAGTGTAGGAACAGTAGCGGTTTTCAATCTCCAAAGTGTGCCATAACCCTTCAGCTAGACCAATACTAAACGACTCCTCAAGTGCAGAACTAGAGACCCATAAACATTTGCCTGGATGTGTGGTTAACGTTTGAAGTTGAGAAAATTGCTCGCGAGTTAAGCGATCGAGAAACTCTGATTCGACTTCGAGGATAAATACCCGCTCTTGCCAGGAAGGACCGAGAAATAGTGACGTGCGTTCGATTGGAACGATTTCTACCTTCGTTTCGCCCTTGGATAATATTTGATGTCGGAGTGCATGTGCTAACTGTTCTTGCTTTCGTGACTTCGGGTCTAGAATGATCAAGGTACCGCTATTTTCATCTACACGCGGGCTGGGTTCAACTGCTTCGGCAATTATAACACTTGTTTCCTGACAAATCGTGTGTTCGTAGTCTGGTAACCTAATGTCGGCGCCTGTAAATCCGTTTGAAGACAGAAGGTTATTCCACTCTGTAAATGACCGTGCTGGACTGCGAGACTTTGAATAATCTGTGTCTATATTATTTAGCAAAGGGATGCAGAACACCTAGTATAATTCACCTTGCCACCAGCCGCTCATTATTCCGAGCCCAAAGCCAGTACGGATAAGTTTTGTTCCAGTGAGTTCGATGAGTATGAGCTTTCCGCCACTTGTTGTTTGTTAGATCATTCAATTAAAACAAAAACGCTGGCTTACCTTTTTAGCAGAGTGCGTACGTGGCGGAGAGCTGCGCTAGGGTCTTTTGTTGCATGAATCACCTTGTCTTTCATTACTATAAATTCAGATATGTCTTATGATGCTTACATTTGCGGCGATGATAAGATCATACGTGCCTTCAACAAAACCTTGAGTTGCAACCGGAATTTCAATATCGAGCAAGGCGAACCGCATATTTTCTTCTTTCTCCATCTCTTTCTTGGCTTGATTTATTAAAGTCGGAGATATGTCCGTGTAGTCGTACCTGCTGTATACCGGCCCTTGACTATCTGTTCTTTTGTTGCGTAGTGCGTCCAATACTAGACGAGTAGTGGCCCCGGTACCAGCTCCTACTTCCAGAATGTTAAGGCTACCGCACTTATGTGCTAATAAGTCAATATACTTCTCTAAAAGGCGATAACAGGATCGAGAGTTTATATGCTGATAAAAGTCACTTAGCAGGCTACCACTGAAGACCAGTTCTAAGTGATCAACTTGCCCAGAGAATATCTGTGGTAGGGCTCTGCCAATGGCGACGTAATAATTTCCTTCTGCGTTAGCTTTAGCCATCCTGTCACAGAGTTCATTGAAATAGCTATCATATTCTACATAAGATTTCCACTCAGCTTTTGTATGTGGGAGATTCGGGGTTCCAATATTCGCATATTGCGCCCGCATCCATTCGAGGTAAATACGGAAGTGCTTCTTCGGAAGCTCCTCGAGTTTTTGTTCGGTTTCAAACTTAAGAATTCTTTGCATAAAACCACAGATTAAAATATCCAATTCCGTGTAAAATGCTACCGCGTCAAGCTCCAGCGGTTGTGTAATACCGCACAACTTGGCTAGTTGGTCCCTATCGATAAGATTGACGTCCGGTTCCCATTTAAGATAGAAGCAAGATTGAAAGCTAGAACGCGAAGCATCTAGCTTTTGCTGTCGTATAACACTAGTCAGTTCGTATCCTTTCATATCGACAAGTAAGTCGCCTGGGCTGGAAAATATCAGTGAACTATCGATCCCTCGATACCCTTTTTTCTCTAATTTCGCGACAGCTATGTTTCTGCTTCCGGCAACAGATTGTGACCACCGCTTAGTTATACAAATTGTTGATATGCGAGTTGGGACCATCAGAGCAAATTGTTGGTGTCCACCTCTAGATACCGTATGTAAAACGAGCTGAAGAAGACTATCAAGAGCTGTAGGGTGAATGAAATTCGCATGATCCTGATCATTTTCAATGAAGTCGGAGGGGAGCTCCAAGGATACAGCTGCTTTGGACAAGTCTTCTGCGTTCCAAGAGAAATCGTCAAGGGCTTGAAATGCCGGTCCGTAGGTATATCCCGATTCGTTCAGGGTAGCATAGAAAGTTTCTTTCTCGCTTTTCTTTGTACATTCCTCTATGGCCGCGTCAAACTGACGCTGATAGTTATGCTTTAGATAGGTTTCCTGGATTCCTGTATCAGTTTTAGTTGTGTCTTTGTCCAAGCCAATAATCCCGCTGCAATGACAAATGGCTTCCCCCCTACTGTATGAATAGAGCGCAAAATCGTATGATACAGATCGCTTAGTCGAGGTCTGTTGCTGCCAGGACATTTGAAGGCTTGTTTCAACACCTTCTGAGTCATCTGGGATGTTTAAGGCGGCCTGGAAGAATACATTCCGAAGCTGAAATGAAACAGGTTCTTCTTTGGGCAGTTTTACGAGTTGCCAAAGTGCCTCTATAGCCATTACAATCATACCGGCGGCCGGATAAATAGTTATACCATCAATCTGTCCCCAAATGAGCCAGAATTAATCATAATTTGGAGCTCTTACCTTATGGTCTTCCAGCCAAGGAAGTGTCTTTGATGAAAGAAAATTTCTCCATTTCGGTGTCAAAGGGTTCCAGTCTGGAGATGGCGTTCCCAGTATATCATTTTTTCCTTTTGAACGGAATCTTAGGCCACGACTGATCCGACTTTCATGCCAAAATGTAGAATCATGGTTGAAAGGATACTTCGGAAGGTCAACTAATCTAGGTGGTTGACAAGCTTCGCCACTTTCATATTTATTGGCGTTAACTAAGTTCACTGGATAGCCTGAGCAGAACAATCGTCCTACGGTGGCGAGAAATGAGGTTGCAGCTGAAGTTCCTCGCCTCAGCAATGAATCGTAGTTGAAAATATCAGAGCACTTGTTCTCCTGAAAGGTGTCTCGAATAGGGCCTTGCAGCGCCGCATGCGGTCCTATTTCTAGTAGGGTGTCGACAGTGCGATCATTCTTAGTACCGGCCCTCGATATATCAACAAGGCTGTTCAAGGCGTGAACAAATTTTACGGGTTGAACTAAATTTCTCACCCAGTATCCCGGGTCTCTGAGCTCTTCCTCGGAGATAACTTCTGCCGTAACAGATGATATCATGACGGAAGAGGCAGAAGTATTCTTACCAGATGCAACGTTTTTTATAGACTCAACGTAGTCGTTTGCAACATCTTTCATAAACCGAGAATGATATGCGATATTTACATGTAACTTCCGCTGAAAGACTCTGTCACGGATCAGCAGGTTTTGAAGAACATTGATGTGCTCGGATATGCCGCTAACGGTAACGTTTCGCGGGCTGTTGAAACAAGCAATCTCGATATCATCGCTACCCATGGATCTTAGCTCATCAAAATATTTTTGTAGTTCAAACTGTGATAATCCTATCGACATCATGGATCCAGATAGTTTTTTAATCTTCTGTAACTTCTTTGCATATATTCCACGGAAATAGGCGATTTCTACGGCTGTTTCATGTGAGAAGGCCCCTATGGAGTATCTTTGCTGAGTCAGCCACTGCCCAAAGACTGAATTCTGACTTACGCAGAGGCTATTTCTCCAGACGAGTGACCAATTACTATGGAAGGGCTATTGCCGATATACCGAAGGAGGTCAACAAGCGCGAGTTGAATTGCCGTACAAATTGGCTGGCTGAATTCAGGCTCATAAATTTGAGTGGTTGCAGATCCCTTTAGGAGCTCATCTTGTAGGGTTAGAGCCTAGGTCAACATAGAAAAGACCATTCGTACCTATGATATTCCATTTACAACCTATATTCTCCAGGTGTTGCGATGTTCTAAGAAATGAGTTCTTAAATACGGGATATGCAAAAAGCTCTTTGCCCATAGCCGGCCATTGTGCACCCTGTCCGGTGAAGATCCAGGCGCAGTTTGTTTGATTCTGAGCGCGGGTTGGGGGCGAGAGGACTAGTGGCTGCTTAAGTATGGTATCAGATCCGCTAGCAACCAAGAAGCTTCTCCATGGTAAGAGTGTTTTACGTTCATTCAGTGTATATTCTATATCTTTCATTGTATATTCTGCATCACTGGGTAATAATGAAAAATAACTTGTGTATGCTGCTTCGTGACGTTTGAGACCATTTTTGTCAGCGGCTGACCACACTAGTAACGACGGTTGGGTTGTTTGCAGATTGGCATTGGCGTCAATTTGATATGGTAAGCTATGTGCTCCTGTGTCTTGGTCAACGGGTATTTTGGGAAGAGTAGCTCGAACACTGCGATGTTGTGCCACCAATCCCTGAGATTCCAAGTAATGACATGCGTCATCAAGTACAATATGTGCGTTGGTACCGCCAATGCCGAACGAATTGACGGAAGCACGGCGTAGTCCATCCCCAGGCCAAGGCGTACTGGTTTGGGGAAACTGTATAATTTAGACGCTTGAAAATAATGTAATTATAATAGAACTAACCCGAAGATTGAGCTCCGAGGAGTTAATATTAGGGTTGAGTCGCTCTAAGCCTGCATTTGGTGGAATAACTGCACGCTCAAGGATTAGAACTGTTTTCAAGACACCAGCGATACCACTGGCGCCTTCCAGATGGCCTATATTTGCTTTGACTGAGCCACTATTACCGTTAGAATGACCTTAAGAAACGAAACCAATTGTTATCGGCTTACACATAAAGTAGGTCTTTGATATTTCCGGCTTTGAAAGCTGCGGCTATGGCCTTCGCCTCTATCGGATCGCCTACAGCAGTACCAGTTCCATGAGCCTCTACATATCTTGTTTTAGCCATATCAAGGTTCTCTTTCTGATAAGTCTCGAGAATCAGGCGCTGTTGAGACTCCGCACTGGGCTGTGTGATTGAAGCAGTGTAGCCGTCTTGGTTTACTCCCGTGGATCGAATGATTCCTCGAATCACGTCTCCATCCTTTACAGCATCTGATACTCGCTTAAGAATTATCACTCCAAATCCCTCCCCTCGGGCATAGCCGTTTGCTCTATCGTCGAAGCTAAAGCAACGCCCATCAGGTGAGAGAAACCCCATATTAGATAATCTTATGAAATTGTTGGGGGAGAAAATTAGGCTACAGCCTCCGACGACAGCCTATATCTATTAGATTTGTAATAAATATATTTTATCGAAGAATATTCACGAACCATGTCCGCAGACGAGTCTCTCAGACCCTTGCAAGCCATGTCAAGTGCCACTAAGCTACTGGAGCAGGCTGTGTCGATGCTCAGACTAGGGCCTTTTAAGTTAAAGTACCAGCTGATTCGACCAGCTACGATACTTGATTCCATGCCTGTAGCACCATATGGCGACATAGTCTCTGGATCCATGGAAGAAAGATCTTTGTAATCATTAGTGAACGTACCGATGTGTACTGAGGTCTTGGATCCAGAGACATCCGTCAGGGTCAATCCAGCTATTTAAAGTAAGCTTTACTTGCTTCAATCCACAGAGTAGCAAAACTCACCATTTTCAAATGCATGGTATGTCGTCTCAAGCATTCTTCTCTGCTGTGGATCCATTGCGGCTGCCTCAGCAGGCGTGATCGAAAAAAAGGACGCGTCAAAAGCTTTTATATCACCATGAACAAAAGAAGCTCCACGCACAGGGATCTGCCAGATAATAAGAGTCTAATTGTAAAGTATTGTATAGATGTCATAGACAGTCCATGACTTTGTTCTGGCTTACCGCCTCCTGTCTATTTGAATTTGGGTGATAGAATCCTGATTGATTGAAGCGATCTTCCGGGAAGGCTTGTGTGCAGCACTCTTTCCCAACCATTATTTCCCAAAGTCGCTCCTCAGATATGGCTCCTGCGGGGAATTCGAGAGCGAACCCCACAATAGCCAGCGGCTCTTCCTGCCTGCGGCGAGCCATACTTGCGTTTTCAACTAATGATTTTCGTTTAATAGACTTTGTTAAGATGAAAACCTTTCTCCGTGCTCTGAGAAAGATAAAAAAGCAGGGAGGAATTGAAAAACTCGTGCACCCCTTTTGGGGGAATATTTAAGTTTTATTTTACTCCCAGCAGCGGGCACTTTGACCTATGCATCATAAAGCCTAGTTTAAAGCCCGGAGGATTCCGTAACCAGACCAGATTACTTCACACATCCATGGACATCGTAAAACTGATCCGGTTGCCGCTACCGAAGCATTTGCGACGCGATGTTACTAGAGTTTCGTTGTCCAGAAATGTTTGGTTCTGCTCACAATACAACTAGTGAAAATGTCGAAGATAAACAGCTAATAGAGTACAGCAAACCTGAAATACTCAGGCTACCGCAAGTCCATACAGCTCATCACTCCCATCACATATTACGCTGCGCGGACTCTTACTTGGCTCTACTAAATCAACTCGACATCCAGATTCAGCAGCCTCGAGACGACTGTGTGTGGTCCTCCAGTGTACGACAGAATGTCAGCATAGTTCCGGGATCCCTTGAGTCTCTGAAGGGCCCATATTGGGTCGACAACATGGTTAAACCCGTTCTTTTCTCCCAGGCCTTAGATTTCCATCTCCAATCAGGATCCGATTTTACTGCGGCTTTGGAGGTCGGACCTCACCCGGCACCTAGTGTATTATACTGAGCCTTTGCGTTGAACTAATGTTTGCTTGTATGGGACAAATAAATTTTTTTGGAATGTTAGATAATTTTGCTTGCTTTCATGGTTGTACTTATTATAGGGGGCAAATGGGTAACAATAAATAGTTAAGTCGATTTATATAATTTTTGAGGCTTAATTTTCTGGTACAAAAATAGTATCCATGGATTCCATAATCAATTTTTGTAACTATGCGCGAATGAAAATTTATCGTTTCATCAATTCCGCGTGTATATTTTCGAGCGCTGATGCGGTGTGTGCGCCGCTAAAACTACACGCCAAAACCTAAATTGTGCGAGCAGTGCATTGATGTATATAGTACGACACAATTATAAAACGCAAGCAACCCCCGAAGGATGTATATAGTACGATACAACTATAAAACACAAGCACCCCCCGAAAGATGTATATAGTACGATACAATCATAAAACAGAAGCAATCTCCGAAGGGGCATGGGACAAAATGGTGAGCTTAAAAAAGAAAAACTGCAGTTTTTGTTGAGACACAGTATCATTACCGAAACCAATGGGGTGACTGCCGGAAACGATGACAGGGCGATCTCTCCCAGGGGGTACCCTACTTCAAAGTGAAGTTACATCATTTCCCTAGACAAGCATTGCAGTTAATCTATTTGACACAGAGATTCGGCTGCAAGTTCGCCACATTTTCACAAGGTTGAATTCTTCACTAGAAAATCTTAGTCTAGTTTCTGGGATCGAGATCACCAGTAATATGCAGGGACCATCCTAGTAGCACTGCAAGTGCATGCGACTCCGCGTGACGATAGACTGCTTTGACAACAGAGGGAGAAGGAGCAAGTTTTGAGTGTGGGGGGCAATATGGTCAACAGAATTTTTGTCTTGCTTGAAATCAATAGCAATTCCAGCATGAGTTGACTCACATGTAAGCCCTCGGCGCCAGAAGTGCTCATGTTTTAAACCTACATTACTTAGGAAACATGTGATAAAGTAACGGTTTGGAATACAAAGATAGTGATATTGAATCGCATCGGGATTGGTATCTATTCGCTGTATTAGATACCGAATGGACTTATTAGTACTAGCGACCACGTATAGAGTTAAGATTGGATGTGTGGTTTGATGACTATTCGTGATAACGACCATGTCTATCTGCGATATTTTCTCTCTGGCCGCCTTGTGTATTGTTTATGGATAGAGGAACTTTCACCAACTGGTAGCCGCACAATTTGAGTACGCATCTTTCTTGAATTCTTACACCGAGCCACTGAGGATGAGTTCGGTTTTGATATCAGATACTCCTCGAGCGATATAGGTACAGCATATTCTGCGGGTCTCCCACCCGATTCTAATGCAATTGACATTGCCCGGCCCGGCCACGCAAGTCCTAGATGCCTTAATAACGCTTTAGACACTATTTGAATTAGGTGCGGGCACTTTTATGGCGCCGCGAGGAATATGTTGGGGGCGCTAACAACTACCGAAAAAACTACCGGACATGGGAGTGGAAGATGCAGAGAGTATCAAATGATAACTATCCGAAAAAAGGAGACTGTACGAGACTGGGTACTTTACTCATCCTGTCCCAAGAATTCCCTTTATTTCTCCGACCTGGCACCCTCGTCCGATCACTCCCTTTCGACTTCGTCCGCTCTGTAGATGCAGCCTTGCCTCCGCCAACAACAGCCCGTCACCATCCGTCGCCTCTATTCCTCCCATGCCACTCTAAACCACCTCTCCCTTGTTTCCGCAGCGAGGGGGACAACGCACTTGCAGTTTTTCAGCCCTGATCCCTACCCAAGCTCTCCCTCATTTTCCTTCTCGTCCTGAATGACTGTCACTGCAAGGGCACCCCTTGCTCTCGACTCGATGACCACTCAAACCCGTGTTTTTCTTAGTATTATTCTTCTGCCGTAGCAGCGATAAGCATTATCTGAAAGCAGAAACATTGCACAAGACACCCAATCTGTGAAGAAACAAACACTACATAGTTCGAACAAGCAAGTTGCGGCTTCCCATGGATCGAAGAGAAAAAACAACCTAGAGTCCTCCGTATTCGTGTACGAGCAAGCTGAGGGAGATTCTCTCGCCTTTGGTCCCTTAAGCCATCCGCCTTGCTCTGATTCTGGCTGCGGTCTGCGCTCGGTCTGCTGTTTAAGGTCTGTCACATGCATGAAACGCATAAACGTTCGCGTTGAGAGCTAAATGGTGGCTGTAGTAGCCAGGGGGACTGGAAGGTTATGCAGAGGGACCTTCAGTTTCCCCGGAGCTAGCTTGATTTTCAGAAATTTCCGTGGCATCCACTCGAAGGGGATTTTGTTCGACTTCAATGTCTCCATTAACATATTTCCATGCTTTTATAACGAGGGTAGGCTCGTCTTTTATCGATCCATCTTCAGTAGACTGTTTGATCGGTTCCCAAGCATCCTCTTTCGTCTTTCTCTGTCCAAATTCACCTCCGTAAAGACAGTTGAAAAGAATTGTGCATCGCCTGTCGGAACAACGAGTCGAAAATTTGTTTCGTAGGATTTCCAGAGCGTTGGCCCAAGTTCCGTCTATCAATTCTATGTCCCTCAATTGAAGTCGTTGCAACCTTTCACCGAGTCCATTACAAAACCCCTCAAGGTCGACTTGCCGGATTGAGATACTTATAAGAGTGGCTTTCATTATCTGTGGATAGTTTGTAGTACAAAATACTGAGCCAAAATCAATATTCAAGGGTTTGTTAGCAAAAGTCCCATCGCCTCTCCCATCGCATAAGCTAAAAGCATGGAGATTTATATAGATGTTTTCGAGACATCGGCTAGATAGCATCGCGGCGAAGTACAAGTCGATACAAGCCTTATCGTGCTCCAGCAAAGGATATCGTCTAATTTGCCTGGTACGTAGGCAACCACCGACTCCAAACTCAAAACTATTGAGTCGTTGGCAAGAGTTGTGAAGATCATCCCACGATAGTTTCGATGGTGGTCCACACATCATGCTGTGACAAAAGAAAAGAGGGAAGCAGCTCGTTTGTACTCCTCGCATTTCCGTCCCTTGCCGATGGATCGCAACTGGTAGTGATGAAAGAAGCGTCAACGGTACAAGCTCAGTTCCTCCACTAGACTGTTCTATCGTGTTCCAATCATGAGGAGTTGACATGAAACGAGACAGCTCGTCCGTATTGGTCAATAGGAGGGTCGGATTTTTCAAATACCGACTGAGTCCACTGTGATCTGTGTCGATAAATTTCAAGATACATGGACGACGCATCCGCGACACTAAATCCGAAACAGCTTTGACGTAAGTTCCGTCCGTAAGTATTTGTAGTTGTTCCTCATGCTTTTTCAAGTATTCGAAATAACCTTGATGAAGAATACGCTTATACTCTACAATCTTCCCAGGTCCATTTCTCCATCCAGGAGTATTCCACGCATCACATAGCGCGGCAAAATTCATGTCTGCTTCGCAGTAATTCAGTGAGAAGGGATAGGAGTTGCATTCCATTTTCAGCGCCTCTAGCTCCTTAATACGACGGTATTTGAAGTGCTCTAAATTCAGTGCGAATGTCTTAGGCCGGTAAAGAGTCACAACTTGAACAACACGCAGGCTCTCTAGCATAGAAGGGCTATTCATTATTGCTTCAGCGATTTGCAAAGATGATTGATCGAGCGGTAATCGAAGTATCTGGCAGAATTGCGTTGACGCAACTTTGTGAAAGATACGACATACGAGACGTAAGTTTTGAATGACTCGACGGCGCTCGGAGGTAATGTCTTGAGGCAAGTTCTGGACGAGCTTTCCGTAGTTATCCACATATTCATATTGGAATTGGTCGATAATATTGAAGAGAATATCGGTGGGCATGTCAAGAATGCCGAGCGGAGCAATTCCTTTGCGAAAGATCGGTTGACCCACTGCGACAGCCATGCTAAGTATCGTGATTGATCACGCGCTTTGAGAATAACTTTGGTTCCAAGATCGAGCTTTGGCTCTCAGCAGGGATTTCACCCGTTGAGGCTATATTGGTCTCCTAAACAATGGAAATACACCTTCAGTCAGAGCTCATGATGATCTTGCGCCCAATGCTCTTGTGTTGATGACTAATACAGTTGTTGCGGTGAAAGTTAAGGCAATCTTGGCGACCAAGTTCTGCCGCCTAAAGTAAGGGGGAAATCAGAACCCAGTCCATGCATACGGGCGGTAAATTTATCATTACGGTAAAGAAGGTACTAAGAACTTGAGATGGAATTGTAACAATGCTTTGTCGGTATTAAGATTGGATATGATGCTCGGCCCTAAATAGATTAAACCATTTTTTTGTCCATCTACCGGTCAGCTAATGAAAGGTTACGATACTAGAATTCCAGTAATGATTCAAGGGCCATTACATGGTAATTTGTATCCCTTCATTTATTCGGTATAGTAATGACTAGATAAACTATTCTCTATCCTCTCACACCTCGACATCCTCTTGTCTGCTCCAGGCGCAGTTTATGGGTATTTGATGTCACCGCATTTTACTGTATTTTGGGTTGAAATTAATCCAATATACGTCAAAGTCTGTTTGTTTTTGAATTGTAATTTAGAGAAACAATGCCATAGTTAAAGAGTTAGAAAGAGGTAGAAAAGAAAAGGTCCATTAGGTTCACATTTTCTCTATGTTATTCTATGTTAAACGAAAAGGAAAGAAGGTGATCCAAAAGTTTTGCACCACTTCTATCTATTAGACAAGTTAATTTAACCAAGCTACTGCTAACAGGGCCCCGAACTGATATTGTGCCATAGATCTGTCGATGGCCTTCATTCGATCACCAGTCCCTCCCGAGGCTGCATGCCAAACGAATACTGATCAGCCCGATTCTGAGCCGGGCTCTGCACGCCGATTGTGCCCAAATCTGGGTTCGTTGTTACCCGCAGGCTGGTTGCCTGGAAATACCCGAATACCACACGTCCAATTTCGTTCTCAAAGAGGGTGAGCATGAAATGAGTAGATTATATTTACATTCATGCGTACATCAGGCAGACTTATACGCGGCGTGTACAAACAACGACAACATCGACCCCACATAGCGCCAACAATGGCAAAACTCACTTAGTTTATCACTGGCTCCTCCTCTGGTTTCGGGGAAGAGCTATCTAAATCACTCCTTCGGCGCGGCGACAATGTAATCGCCACCGCCCGCGGTAGCGTCGAACGTCTCAGTAAGCTTAGGTACCTGGGTGCCGAAACACTTTCACTTGACGTGTCGGAGCCCCAGTCCAAGATTAACGAGGTGATGGAGACTGCGTTGGCAATATACGGCGGAATCGATGTGCTGGTTAACAACGCTAGATATATCGAGGCGTCGCTGCTTGAAGAGTCTACGTAGGCAGGCAGCTCCTACCAATTTGGTGATACTCATCCGCTGACTTTAGCCATGACAGCTACGAAAAATTGCTAGCTAGCCTGAACACTAATCTTTTTGGCGGAATTAACTTGACACGAGCAACCTTACCAACAATGCGCGCTAAGAAGGCTGGCACTATTGTTTGGGTAGGATCCTGCGGTGGTTGGCAAGGAGAGATAGGCGCAGGCCTTTATTGTGCATCCAAGTTTGCCATGGAAGGTAGATAAAGTCCTTGTATTGCGATTGCGATTCACTACTAACGCGGATATACTAGGTGTTGTCGAGTGCTGGCAAAAAGAGACTGCGTTTTTCAGCATCAGGCAGACATTATTCGAGCCCGGTTTCTACGCAATGAAAGTATATTCCAAGGAAAATGTCAAGTTTGATTCGCTAAAGCACAAAGACTGGAGTGACATTCATGAAGCAGTCAGAAAAGGAGTTGCTGCCGTCGATAGCAATCAGCTGGGAGACCCCGTCAAGGCTGTGGAACGGATTATCGACGTTGTCCGTCAGGAGGGCATGGTTGCAGGTAGAGAGCCTCCAGTAAGGTTGCCACTAGGCAGGGATGGATTGGAACAGGTGAAAACCAAGTGTTTGAACACACTGAAGATCATTGAGGAATGGGAGCCATTGATTGTGTCTACCGATCGAGACGAAACAGAGAATGTGAGGACCTATGAGCAAAAGCTCGAAAAGTAGCTATGAGTCCGGTCGAAGATGCAGGGTTGGCTATATTGTAACTTTGACCCATATCCCATACACTATGACGACGATTGCGTCGAGATATTCAATGCTACCTTCACATCCCAGAAGAAATTAAATACCAGCTCATCCTGTACAAAATCATTGAACGGATATTTCTTTCGCCCCTTAGACTTGGGCCGTCCCCTAGACTTTGACCGTCCCCTAGACCTCGGTCGTCCTCGAAATAGTAACCCTCCTCGCCAAATCTAACACTTGACCACGGGTAGGTTGTGAATTGCCAGTCCGAATTCTTATTTGTGCGTTTCATATGAAAAAGATGGTATTGTTTTTCATGGAATTCTTCTGTGGAAATCTTAATCCCAAGAGCCTGCATGGCAAGCAACTCATCTTCGCTTCGTCCAAAGTAAACTCTGCGGCGACCACTCTCAGGTCTAGACCAAAGGCACGAGTGTTCGGTATAAAGCTCTTCAAGAGCCTTGCAGTCCATCAATCTAGTCCATCCACAGTCTCTAAGGGTTGGGTCCAAGCGGTCTCGTGGTCTCTCGCGGTTTTCATGAATTGAGCTCTGTACTATAAGACGTTTGATGGCTGCTACCGCGTCAGGACCTAAATTTCCCAGGAAATGACCCAGCCTGGAAACATTAACAATGATTGGGCGGCAACCATAGAAAAGAGGCAAGGCCTCGAGATAGATCTGCCGGGACATGTACAATACTGCAGTGTGGACTCTTTCCTTTTCTCTTGTTGGACCTTCGAACAAACATCCCTGCGTACGATCGAACACTGTACTAGGAAGAGCCTTAATAACCATGCGAAATATTATCTCTCGAACCTCGGGAGGGAGAGAGCCAAGTGACCCCAGTGAAGAAGGATTGAATGAGAAGTCAGGATTAGCCCTTTGCTTTAAGATTTTGTAAGTGACCGAACTAGTAATATGCCTTCGCGGAGGAAGCGGTTCGTAGAGTTCTCTGCAGCGTTCTCTGAAAAGGCATAAATTGCTTGAAGCCATTATTATGCTCAATAAAGGTAATAAAGAGTACTTGGAAATTTCTTCAAACGTAAAACATGACGCCTTCAGTGTCTATGACTTCACTTGAGAATATTGAGGTTTATCTTGAACAAGTTTAATTTGGTATGTGCGTTCACAAAGGATTAGTTGCCTGGCAGGGTTAGGGCTATAGCCCAACTAAGTCACTTGAAGCTACTCACATAAATTGTTCTCCCCAACAGCGCCAAGAGCTTCACGCATTTTAGTGATGTTCCGACAATATTTATACTTGTAGATACAAAGACATAGTCAAGGTAAGAGGTATCTGGCCTACCTACGTGGTAGCCTAGCGGTGCGGGGAAGTTAGAGAGGTCCTTGGCAGCGTTAAAAAGAAGTCATACATGTTTCCTAGCGAATTCTTCGTGACTTTATAAAACACGTAGTTTCAT
>JANIPN010498305.1:0-24201 GCA_027478595.1 Erythroxylum anguifugum
GATTCTAGATCAGGGCTTGACCGCGGAACATGCCTTCTCGAACCTCTTTCACAACATCTCGTCGATCGCCTTTACCAACGAGAACGATGCCGCGTCCGCGGCGACCCATGCGACCCGTTCGCCCCAGGCGATGAATAAAATCGATCGTCGAGTGTGGTACATCGTAGAGGATAACCTGGCGCACAGCAACGGTGTCGATCCCTCGTGAGCCCAAATCGGTGGTCACGAGTACCTTCACGTTGGGTAGCTTTCGTTCCCCCTTGTTAGATGTCTTCAACAAGTTCGCTCCTTGAGAGCCGCTTGTGTTATCCTCCGGCTTATCTGATGTGAACTGCGCAAGTACCTCGCCGCGCCGCATATCCTTCGTATCCCGGTTTAGCGCACTGGCATCGATGCCCTTTGATCTCAAGTATTCTGCAACCTCTTGCGTCTTCTCTCGTTCATTGACAAAGACGAGCATGTGCTTGAGCGGCGAGGTTCCAAGAGGGTCACTCTCAAGCTGGTTGGCTTTGCCGAGACTCCAGATAGTGCTTGCACAGGCGAGATTCTTGTTGCCTTTATACGGATCTTTAGAAACATCCACCACACCAAGCTGCACACGCCTGGGAATGGCATGCAGATTGGGAGTTGTCAGTCGCCTCATGTCAGGAAATCGGGAACGAAGATAGTTGTCCAACGCACGGGGGATTGTCGCGGAGCAGAAAACTAGTTGTTTGAGAGACGGTGAGCTTTTGTCGATTATAGTCGATGTCAATGGCGCAAAGGATCGGTCTAGCAATGAATCCGCTTCATCGATCACGAGATGCTCCACACGACTAAGTACGTTCGGATCCGATTGTGTAATTGACTCCAAAAGGTGTGGTGTTGCCACAAGGATATCGATCCCATTAGGTGAGAAAAGCCGTCGCTGAATTACCGCGGGGCTAACATCAGCAGATATACCAGCTGCGCGAAACTTGACTTTATGTGAAATAGACTTGAGGACGGCCGTCACCTGATCGACAAGCTCGGCAGAGGGAAGCAAGATAATGACTCGAGGGCGTGCTGTTCTGTCGTGGGACTTCTGACCACGGCTGGGCGGAGTGACGTAGGTGGGATCGTCGATGGTTTTCTGCTCTTCATCAAGCTCAACCTCTACCGCTCGCTCTTGATCTTGGGTTTCGGCACGCTTTACTGCATCAACCATAGGCAAAGCGTAAGCCAAAGTCTTTCCAGAACCAGTCTCGGCTGCGAGGAGGAAAGAGTCGAAGCGGGTCGAACTCGCCTTCATCTGTCTCCGGGAGGAGGTTCCAAGTAGTGCAGGTATCGAAAGTCGCTGGATCGGGGTAGGCACGAGCTCTTCCAGATCAGGCAGAGCCTGTGCAGCGATAGATTCCGAAACAATAGGCAAAAATGGAAATTCGGAGAAGCTGTCCACGTCCTGAATACGAGATTTGACCGTGTTTCGCAGCGCGTATGGCACCTTAGCGAGCGTCTGCTGCATTTTGAGAGCTTTGAACGTATCGTCGTTTGTCTTTGGTTGCTTAGCTGCTTCCTTTGGCTTCCTGCCTCCGGTACTCCGCTGCAGCTGCGATCGCGACGGTTGATTGACGAAGGGCGATTTTCCTGTGTATCGAGTTTGGTTCATTCCACCAAAGGGACTGTTGTTATTCTTTCTCATGGGTGACGTCGGTCCCGGGCCTCGGACCGATGGCTTTGCCACTTGTTTGGATAGCTCCATCCGCGCCGGCGTTCTTCGACGCCTTTGTAGCTGGCTTGCACAGCGCACCGGCTGCCACTCCACTGTCACTGACCGAAGGCTCATCAGTGATCTGGTAGCATCGTATCGGCCCCAGAAGCTACCGGGCCCGCGCATGTGCGCCATGGATATAAGTACACCACTCCTTCTGCCAGCCGTGCATACTTGTCCCACAAGCCCGTATTATCGATGCGCGCGTCCAGTGGTATCACGAAATCATCACTTGCATCATGTTCGGTCGTCACACCAAACCTTGTTTCATAGCCGCACTATAGGTCAGGGTCGGAAAATTCCGAACGTATGACTGACTGCCCCCCCCCCTGGAAAATGTTCGTGGTTGCCGATGTGGCCGCAGGGAGAACATGGACGCCCTCCGGAGCCGCTAAACCCCAATGGGAGAGGGAGGCAGCATCCCGCCTGCCGGTTTGTTATCGACTACAGAAGAAGTGGTTGCCCCAGCAATGGCCTACTGCAGCCGGTTCCTTGTTTAGCGAGCGACTGCCCTCCCCCCTCTTATTATGGTGTAGGCGCTGAACGGCCTCTGTTGCTTGCCTCAGCTCAACTCCTTCATTGATATGTTGATGCGCAGCGTCAATTGAGTCTCTTTCTATACAGATCCTTGTTACTATCAAACATTCGCGACAGTTGATCTGCTCGCTTTTGGCTGCTCCCATTGGTTCCGCGCAGCTACTTGTGCAACGCGGTCCCACACCACCGCCGTGAGAGCGGTAAACATTCCAGTCGAGCGCGCATTCTTTTCCAGCGGACGGTTGCAAACCGTCTGATCTTGCGCCCAACGATAAAATCGTGGGTGTACGGATGCTTCGCAGTTTTCCGTAATGGTACAACCAGTATGAATCGCCTCAAGAAGCGTATGAGGTCGCGAACTAACGATGGGCGCCAGATCGAGCCTTTGAGGATTCAGAAGGGCGCGCCGGCATCATCTCCAAGCAAGATGGCAGGAAGGGCATTGGCAGAGCTCAGCCCGATGGAGCGTCGGCGAAACTCGCCAAGTTTCAACCAGCAGACTAAGGTATGTGACTGAGCGAAAGTGCCTGTGCGTGGGGATGGACCATGAGGCTGATCTGGATTAGAAACCTCTGCTGGATTCATCGCCACTTGAGACTTCGCCTTTCGCTTCTAAATTCAACTCTTCTTCACTTGGCAAGACCTCTCCTCGAGCGTATTGGCAAGGCCGGGAGCCAGCATCTCCTACACGGAACATCGAAAACCGCGAGCCCCGCGAGGCTTCGCCTTCCACGGGTAAAAGACCGTCCCTCGAGAACCTGAAGCGTGCATCCCGTGTTAAGAACAGTACCATGTTTGCACGTGAAGCGAAGAAGGATTACGATCCAGCCGGTGTGTCCGTAGAGCGCCCTCTTGCCGCTGGACGGCCCCTCAGTGCTCAGACGCTTCAGGGAATGGCTGGCAGTTCACAGAGCCAACCATCGCCTCCGAGCCCAATGAAAGATACCCCGTCATTTCTGAAAGACGATGCCCCAAAGTCTGGCCCCCAGTCTCCAGGCAAATCGTCGCTTTCGAAGAATAGCAGATATGGTCAGGCGTTTGATCCCGAGACCGGCATTTGGTCGGAGGACGATGACTCCTTCAACTCTCGCCAGCTGCCCCCAGGGAAGTCTCTGCATCGCCATGCGAAGAGCGTTACATTTGATGTGAAGCCACCCCAAGTAAACGAATACGAAATGACAACGCCAGACCCCTCGTCTGTTGCCTCCGGATCGCGAGAGGGAAGTTACGATGATGAGGATGAAGACGAGGATGAGGACGAGAGCTTCCAGCGAGAGTTCTATTCTGCCTTACCCGGTGATGATAGCTTCGACGCCTCTCTCGAAGACACTGACAAAACACCTGTTGTACTTCCTGAAGATTGGAGGTTTATGAGCCCCGATACCGCAAATGATGAGCTGACTGCTCGAATGGACGATCCATTCGACGAGCAGCAGAGTCGCCTTAGCGCGAAGGATGCGAGCCCTAAGCGGACCGACTCGGTCAATTCAAACGGCGAAAAACGTCCCTTGCCTCCTCTCCCTCCCAATGAGTCGAGCGCATCACCACGCCGGGATTCTGCCAAATCAAGCCCACAGCGTACCAATCTCTCACCTCCACCAGCATCGGTCTCGAAGTCAGAGCTCCATTCGATGACAGGATCGTCAATGTCACTTGAGGATCGGCTTCGGCTAATGATGGATCAAGAGAACCACAGCTCTCCACTTGCCAAGTCAGCTGCCGACGAGCAGCGTGAACGTCGCCTTCGACGCGGCATCAATGCCGAGCGCAATGCCGAGCACAAAGCGAGTGAGATTGATAAACCTGAGGAGATGAAGATGCCTCCAAGAATCTCGCGGGAGTCTATCCTTCGCAAGGTTGAAACGCAGACACTCCAAGGTGGTTTCGAATTGGATCCTGATACCCCTTTGCCATCGCTTGATGAGACACCCGTAACATCAACAGAAGAGAAGTTGATCATCAAAGAAGAGGAGGAGGAGACCGTCGACGTCTACTCGGTTCCCGAATTGTCGGATGCTCAAAAGTATCTGAATAACAGCAATACATCCGCGTTTGGAGTAAATTCTACCGAAAGCGACCAGGAGCCTGCCGCTGAGGATGATGACGATGGAGAGAGCCACTACTCAACGGATTCGAAGATCATTCCATCAACCCAAAACGCCGATCAATTGAATCATGACAACGCCGTAACGCCTCGCGCGCCTGCTGAGAAATCCGATGAGAAACCCAAGGACTTTAAGCGCAACCCACGCATTTCTTTCCCTCATTTCTCTTCTATGATGGGCGAAGAGGACTTTGGTCTAAGCCTCTCGCAATATATGACCCCTATGTCATCAGTCAATGACCCGGTAAAAGCGGAGGCTGCTTTCAGTCGCAGCTTGGGAGCTGAAGCTATGCGGCCTCGAACCCCACTGAAGCCACAGCAGAATCTATACGATGGTTCTGGGTATGGGAATGACGAAGACTATGCTGAACCAGGAACACCTGAATCTGTAATTCGACGCTCAATCACGCCACCGTCAGAACCAGAGCCCGAGCCCGAGCCAATTCCGGACCCATTGGCTACCATAAAAGCACCCGGTGGGAAGCTGAAGACACGAGTCTCGTTGGCTCCTGCTGATGCCAAGATGATGGCTGAAGCTAGGCGACAAGTGAGTGGTGAAAGTGGCAAGATCCCTCCGCTTCCTGAGCGTTCTCACAACCGCCCATCCGTCATACCAGAGGCTGATAGCTTCATGCCTGAAAATAGCTTTGGGGAAGATGATGCTTTTGAGAATGGAGACAATGGAAAATCCGAGAAGAGGAGGAGTAGCCTCGTCCCGCTCGATGTCTCCATGCATGATGTCGAGGAAGATCTCTCTATGGGCGTTGGTAAAGAATTCGATCGCCTACTTGAGGCCAAAAAGGTTTGTGCTTTCACCTTCCCGCATGTTGGCATGCAGACTGACCCCTCACAGAAAGGTTATTTGATGAGGCAGAATACTAAAGTCGTTGTGGCCAGCAGTGGTTCTCAAGAATCACTTGAAGCGGACGCTCCGCAAGACTCTCGGGCTCGGGCGACTCGTTCAGCTGGCAACTCGCCTGTGAAACGTAAAGAAAGTAATACTTGGACAACAGAACCGTGGAATGGTAAAGTGCGTCGTCGAAGTATCCGACAATCCGGCGGCAGCCCAATGAAGAAGCCCGGAGGAGTCGCTCCACCATTACCTGGGATGCCAAGCAATGTTACCAGTGGACTTGACTCAGTTGCAGAGAATGAGGCACTTCAAGAGGTCGATGAATTCGATCAGAATGGCGAGCGAGGCCGTTTATTCGTTAAAGTTGTTGGCATCAAAGAGCTAGAATTGCCGCTACCTAAAAGTATGTTCCCAAGCCGTTGTAGAGAATGGCATCTAACATGTTGACAGACGAGCGTACTTACTTCACGCTCACTCTTGACAATGGCCTTCACTGCGTTACAACAGCATGGCTAGAGCTCGGCAAGAACGCGCTTATCGGACAGGAGTTCGAGCTTGTGGTATTGAACGACCTAGAATTCCAGCTTACCCTCGGCACGAAGATCGAGCCGCCGAAAGCCGCGAAGGCGCTCGACTTCCCGACCAAAAAAAATGGCTCGGCGTTCAGTCGACTGTTCACTTCTCCAAAGAAGCGTAAGGAAATGGAGATAAAGGAGAAGGAAGAGGCCCAAAAAGCCGCCAAACAACGTGAATTCGAAGCTCGTGAACGGAAACTCAATCCCAGTGCATGGGACCTGCTCCATAACGTTGTCGGTGACGATGGCAGCTTCGCGCGCTCCTATGTGTGTTTGAAAGAACACGAGGAGCAAGCCTATGGGCGGCCGTATACAGTGGATATCCCCTGCTTCAACGAATGGACCGTCAACCCAGCCCCGTCGCTTGCTAGCGCTAGAAGTGGGCGTCCCGAAGTGGCCACCGGTCCACAGCGGAAGGCTCCATACAAGGTTGGCAAACTGGAGCTTCAATTGCTTTATGTTCCCAAACCCAAGGATGCTACCGATGAAGACATGCCGAAGAGCATGAACGGTTGCGTACGCGAGCTTTCGGAGGCTGAAAAATCCAAGAAGGTCTCATTCGAAGGTCATCTAAGCCAACAAGGTGGCGATTGCCCCGTAAGTAACCCGACTAGTACGGAATGCCTTGATAGCTAATTTCGCAGTACTGGCGTCGTCGACTATTCCGCCTCGATGGGCCCAAGCTGACCGCATATCACGAGTATACGCACCAGCCTCGCGCAACAATCAACCTCGGCAAGGCTGCGAAACTAATTGACGACAAGACATCGTTGATGGCAAAGGAGGTGTCTGGCAAGGGAGGCTCGCGGCGCAAGTCAGCATTCGCCGAGGAAGAAGAGGGCTACATGTTTGTGGAAGAAGGATTTCGCATCCGATTCGCGAATGGTGAGGTCATCGACTTCTACGCCGACAGTACTGCCGAGAAGGAGAGCTGGATGAAAGTGTTGAGCGAGGTTGTGGGCAAGGACCACAAATCTTCCAAGTCGTGGACCGACATGGTGTTGAAGCGTGAGCGGGCCGTCGCAGGCAAGGTGGCCAAGGCGGATAAGACAACACCGAACCATCTGGGCATGAAATCGGCACCGAACACTCCAGCCAAGAATACAGCCGCAAAGCTAGCGACTACCAAGGCTGGCGACCGTCCTTCTTTCTCGCGACCACTGAGCCAGCAACAGGTTCCCACCAAGTCTCCTAGCAAGCAGCCACCACGACCAGCCAGCCAGCAAGCAACCCGTCCAACAAGCCAACAGCCTCCTCGCCCGGCGAGTCAACAGGGCACGCGCTCTAATACGAATAAGCCGCTGCCGCCGGTAGGCAAGACGACAGCAGCTGATCGAGCCAAAAAGACTCGTTCCATGATTTTTTGAGGCGTCTGGACGGTTGGTGTCTCACATACCCCTTAGACACACGGCGAATGATTGCAGCGAACCAGTAGAGAATGAGATCAAGAACTCTATGTTTCTATGGCGGCGTTTTTGATGGAATTTTGACGTGGGCCGATTCATACATAACTTCATTTTTGATACTTTCATAGTGGAGGTGTTTGCATCTTCACCTATGGACCGCGGTTTGCCGCATTTTAATGCTATGCCATATTTACAATTCTAGTCCGTTCCCTCATCCCCGTGTGCGTCAGCGCCATCCTCATCCTCCGCGAGCACGTTCTCTAATTTCTCCTCGCCATCGATCTTGCGTTCTGTAGCTGGCACACCCACTGCGGAGAAGTAGAGCAGCTGATTACTGCGCAGTGAATCCAAGCTCATCCAGAAATTGTAGTACATATCGTCGTGCTCCTCTAGACCATGCATCGGCTCAATGATATATTCGCGCTTGAAGCGATCGATCTGCGGTCGGAACTTCTCAAAGTCGATGCGACTGCGCTGGTCCCGATCGGGAAGGCGATCTAAACTTGCATTGAACGCGTCAAATATAGGTCTTTCGAGTAGGAGGCCTGCCGCCGGTGCCTTGGGCATATTGAAGCGGATTGATGGAGAGAACGTCTTATGGATGAGTGCTGGTTCGCTCCCGCACCGCACGCACATCGCAACCATGAACGCCATCTTGCGGATTTGGTTCAGCATGAAGCTCTGCCCGTAGATATCGAGCGGGATCCATTGAGTGCCTCTCACCTCAAGGGGTTGCCCGACGCTGGTACGCATCAGATATCGCTTTGCGGAGGCATCGTAGGGGTCCTTCCGGAGCGTGTAGTTCCAGAAGTTGTGTGTGCCTTGAAACTCCTGCACACAGGCGTCTACACGGGCCATGCGCGTGGCATCAATGCGGTAGGAGCGCCGCGCGGATTGATACGCTTCTTTGAGGGCCTTCGTGACTTGCTCTAGAGGCGAGCCTGGCACAAGGCTGGGGTCATTAGGAGCGGAGTTTTCAGCCTCAGGTTTAGCATTGGCGTTCGTGACGTCCCCGGTTGCTTCTGTATCTTGGGAGTCGGCGCTTTTGAGACGGGGATCGAACATCAGATCGAGAGCTTCATTTCCAATCTTAGTATCGAACTGCTTGAGCACAGGCGCAATAAACTCCTCCTCCGCCTTTTTCCAGAAATCAGTAACTTCCCGCTGCCGCTCAGCGTACTCGGCAGCATGGTCGCTCTCCTGCGCAAGCTGGGCAAGTTGTGTGCCTAGGAATGATCTAGGATGTGGTGGAATGAAGCTGAAAGTCGGAATCCAGTACTGGTAAACACGCCCTTCGCACCGTTGGTGGGCATTGAAGGTGTTGTTCAATATTTCTGTACCCCAGACACGGATCTGTGGTGGAAGATGCTCATTGATTCTTTCGACAATGTCCGCATCCTCTACAACCATCTGGGCTGAAATTACATTGGCAGCAGCGTGTACGTTACGATCTGTTCGTGAGCAGCGGGTCCACCCAATCTTTTTAGGGTCATCTGAATTAGCTTTCGAAATGGCACCGGCGCGCACGCAGGCTCGATAAAGATCGCCCTCGACCGTTTTGTTGTTCCGGTCGCTATAATGTTTAGTGTATTTCGTTCCTCTGCGATCTCAGCACTTACATTTGTAAGCCATGATATCCATTGCCAGCGTAACCGAAGATGAGTGCGACTTTGTGCCTCTTTCGACGTGGTTCGTTCTTGATCTCTTCTTCGGTGAATGTGTCTTGCCAAATAGCAGGCCCTTCCTCGCCCCGTTCTACCCGCTTGCGTTTCGCATTATCCACACGGTCTCTGCGGTTCAGGCCTTCGTTACTTAATTAGTCAGTGCCATGATGGTCATAACAAGAATCCTAGCACTTACTTGAATTCCTTGCGGCTCTGCTGGCCTCCTTTACGTTTCTTGGATCGCCCAGTGTGACCGGCTCCCATATTTGGTTGTGATGCCGTCTCACAGATAAGCATGGATTGGAAAAAGTATTAATGAATTGTTGCTGGGCGCTTCTACGAAGTGCAAAATTTATGTTTGGATTCATAGACTGCTCTTCGAAGTTGAGGGGAGATTTCGAATCGCCTGCATAAATTTATTGGTGCACGTCGGCGGAGAGGTCCCTCGTCCATAGTTGCGTCCACCGAAACTCCCATCTTCGCCTAGATGCGGGTTAGGGCGCTGATATTGTATGCCGCGTGCAGAGTGGGTGGGGGTTTGTTTGGCCGCAAACTGCCTCAGTCGAAATGCGGAGAGAGCTTCGGGGCCGTGAGGACCCTCATTTGTCCTCACTTGAGTCACCACTTGCATTTTTAATAGCATTCACACCTGTATTTTTATTGTCACCATTCATTTCTACTTCCAAAGTGCTAGTCACTCGGCAGTGGTGGCACAAATTCATAGTATGAGGTAGATCCTGAATCTTGCGCCGGTGTCTCGCCGGACGATACATGCACTGGCTCCACTCCTCCGATCTCTGTTCGCCTTCACCTTGCCATTATGGATCTTGCGAAGACACTCATTCGCATGGCCGCGCGCGCATTCTACGATAAGACTAACGTTCGTCTCATCCTCATAATCGATGCACTATGCATCCACTCTACGTGAGTAATAGTGACATATCAACTTTCTCCTCGGTTCTGACTTGGAAGCAGACTGCCTAACGAGGACCTCTCTCTTCTCCTTGGGATCCAGCAAAAGGACCTGCGCAAACTCTGTGGACGGCTACGGGAGGATCGTATGATTGCAGTGTATGTTGAAAATGAACGGTATGAGTCAGAGGATGTCGAAGCTGACTTGGCGTAGCCATTCGCGGCAGGAGATGCGTGAAGGACAACAGCGGCCGATTCATCGTGATTGGTACTACATCAACTTTCATACGACCATCGATGCTATCAAATATCGGCTTTTGCACCTTCAGCAAAAGGTCAAGGACCAGTTCAAGCCTACTGAGGAGAAGAAGGATTATTACTGTCCGCGGTGCAAATCGGAATGGACGCAAATGGAGGTCTTGTCGAATGTATCACTTACAGGTGACTTCATCTGTCAGAAATGTGGCGGTGTCCTGGAACGGCACGAGACGTCACAGGAGGACCGCGCAGGCCATGAGCGGCTGAGCAAGTTCATGAACGAGATGGATCCCTTGCTGAAGCAGCTGCGGCAGATCGACCAGGACACGATTCCCCAGAACGACTTTGAGGAAGCTGAGGCGTTACGCATTCCAATTCAGCGGGACGAAGCCATCAACCCAAGTCGACGCATGGAGCCCGTAAAGGCGGAGACAAAGACCACTCTCAAAGGGCTCAAGACAGAAGCCGGGCCCACCATCGAAGTACAGTTGGTTGACGCTGATGCGGCAGAGAAGGAGCGTCAAGAGGCTATGCGAAAGCAAGAACAGCAGAACCAACTGCCTGAATGGCACATTCGCTCGACTGTGACAAATAACCTGACAGCTCTTGGTATGAAGGAAGAGGCGCGTCGACAAACATCAGGGTCTGGGTACGGCACACCTGTCAAAACCGAGGACGATGAGGACAAGAAAAAGAACTTAGATGCTGCCGACAAAACGCAGGAGATCATGGACGAGTACTTTCGACAGGTCAACGAAGAGCGGGAGCGAGAACGGATGCAGCCAAACAGCTCGAGCGAGGATGAGGATGAAGATGAAGACGACGAGGATGAGTTTGAGGACGTTGTCCCCGGCGCCGGCCCGTCAGGCAGCCGTGCAGCCCCAGCGGCGGGTGGAATATCAATTGGCAACACACCTGCCGTAGGAACGCCTGCTAGCTCGGTCTCAGGCATGCCAAACGGGATTGGCAAAGCGCATGCCACTAGCGCTTCGCGCAAGCGTGAGAACAGCGTTGGATCGGACAGTGCTACACCAGGCACTAGCGCTGTAGCCACGCCGGCAGGAGAGGATGGTGGGCGATCTCCATCGAAGCGCGTTAAGCTTGACCCCAACGCTGGAGCGGGCAACCCTGATGACGATTCGGACGAAGATGAGGAGTTCGAAGATGCTATGTGATGGAAAAGGAGAGACATCGATTTAAAAGGAGAGCAGAGAAGAAGCTGACTTGTCCGGGGTTGACAATTATCTTGTATCCCGTGGAGGGTATGGTTCAAAAGTTCAGCATAAAGTCTAGCTCAATCGGTGGCATTCACCGATTAGATATAATGTACGATAACTACGAAAGGGCAATTTAATGAGACAAGAGATACTATGCTTCTGCTTCAAGTTCACTATGGAAACTGCCAGCGATTGCTACTTGAAGGCCCCTTCCGAAACGCCTATTTCCCTTATGCGATTATCTGGTTGCCCATCCATTCTATTGCCGGTCCAGTCATGCCATGCGTATTTCGCAAGACGGTTCATCTATGGGATTGATTCATTGCTTTCGTGAATTCATTGTTATCGTGTCGTAGCCGCCGAGTCGTGAAGGAACTCCTGAACGGATCTGTATGCCAATGGAGGACATTAGGCAGCAAACATCAAACATGTGAGTACTCGGTTACTCCTGAGTCGCTGTCATCTTCATCACCGGAAAGTACTTCATCCGGGCTCGAGGTGGCGATTGTCTCGAGGGTATCCAGTGCACCTTAAGAACATTAGCGATGGCGCATTGCGTCACACTAGAGACGCACCTTGCACTTTGGCAACGATATCGGAATCCTGTGGATCCTCTTTACCGGCTTCTTCAGTCATGAATGGTTTGGTCGTAAAGTAGCGTAGCGCATGCTGCATAGTATCAATGCGCCGTACGTCAATCCGAATACGCTGTCGTTTGTGTTCTTCAACATATTGAACACAAAGTGTGCAAAGCTCTAGCGCGGAGCTCCGATGATGAGCAGCGTATTCTCTATCCTGTGTGTGTTGACACTCTTCAAGCACCGACTGCAGCAACAAAAGCGTTTTTTCGCGAACCTCAGCTCGAGGATACAAGAGAAGCGTAGGACAAAACTTAGGCAGCGCATGCAAAACTAGGATCTTCAGTAGGAAAGGGTCTTGCGCCATCAGAATAGGGTTCTGAGCTCGTCTGACCCGCTCAAAAAAGTTAATGTACGCTTGACCACCAGAATCCACGAGGGAACCAGCATCTTGGGCGAGTTGGTCTATCATCATTTTGATATATCGAGAGTTGGCTGAACTTTCAATAAATCCAACTGCGCCGTAGAGCCAAGGCTCCGCATTGGCCGCGGGCTCTACATCGGAACTGCCGAGTATGGTCGAATAAATCTGGCTCAAATAATGTTCCCCAAAAGAGGTGTGGAGAAGCGTGGTGACAAACTGCTCGCTTAGAGTCGCATCTGTGAGCGTCATATGGAAAACTGCTTGCAGGACTGCGAGTGTCGCATTTGGATCCCTAGATGTTCTTATCGACAAAATATGAGCTTCGTCAGCACCCAGTCCCATTGGTGATTTCTGAGTCGGGTTTTCCTCTTCGCCAGAACTTGGTTCCGAAAGGGGCTCAGCTTCTCTGATGAGAATGTCCGCCAAAAGGATGAGTTTATGGAATGAGAAATGTCGCCGTTGGGTTGCCTTTAGAAGGGGCTCAAATTCAGGCCATATCCGGACGCAGTTGCGACTACCATGCACGGCTAAGATCTGTAGCACGTACCGAAGAATACCATGGTATCGAAGTTGGTCACGCTCAAAAGGAGCAAGACTAGCAAGCCCACAGAGGAGTCCAAAGAAGTCGTCCCATGCTCTGCTGTAATGATGCAATGAGGGCAACATCCCTGTCAATGCTTTACACATGAGAACAACCGGATTGATCATGGCGATCGGGCCGGAGGTATTCCGTTCCATCATGTCGGTAGAACTAGACATTCTGACAGTTGTTGGATCTCGAACAACATGAACAGCACGATGGACAAGTGTGGCTATAGCCCGGCGTTCCTTCTCCATAGGACATTTCAACAGCAGACTGTGGAAGCTATCGATATTGTCGAACAACCAGGAGAGAAAGATTCTCGCACAGTCATTACAGCCCTCGATCATTCGATCAATGGCTTGCATCATAGGCACTGCGTGTGGACTGTCCCTTTGGCGGGAAAACAGCTCATCCAAATGCAACAGAGCAAAATAAAGCATTTCCTTCTCCTGAAAGTGATCATCTGAACAAGTCGTTGCTGTTTTGAGCGAAATGTATTTCTCCAGCAGAGCCATCACATAGGCACCGTGTTCAAGGCCAAACATGGCGTACCTGCGAAGAAACAATTCGTTCTCAACACGAATCTCATTTGAGATCTCGAGAGATGGTCGGGGAGGCGCATCTTCGGAATTGCGTTGTTGATGGTCTGCTGCGCCAGCCAATCTATCTTTCCGGCGATAGAAGAGCATATATGCATTCCAGGGTTTCATAAAAGGCTCACTGTCATATCCATCAGTTAAGCCACCGAAAGAGGAGCTTTGCATTGTTTTCGGATCAAAATAGGAGACTTCCGAATCATTGAATTCAAGCCAGTGATCAACTCCCGACGACTTGTCGTAGATGTAGGAGTAGTAATGACCTGATTCCGCATGCCCTGTATGGATGAGAACTCCTACGAGGGTAAATACGTCCGGATCCGGCTTGATGCTCGTGTCCTGTAGATATTCGATATTGAACGGCGCCAAGTCAATCTCTACTGGGAATTGGAAGAAGTCATTGATCTTGCTTCGTGTTCCAGTTGCTAAGTCAAAATCGAATCTCTTTAGATGGAAAATGACATTGTCGGGCACGTCCTTGAAGCACGCCCTCTTTACAGCGTTAACGTATTCGCCACAAGAGCTGCAGCTATACTTGTTGTCGCCTTCCATGACCTCACCTTCGACATAGGCCTTGAGGCTTTCTTCGAGCGAAGACTTCCCCAATATTTCGCATTGGATTGCCTGAAACGGTTCTGTGCGCTCTGAGATATGAGGACAATCTTTTGACTTGATTTGTTGCACGATCCTGCCGCCGTAAAAACGTCGAAGTTTCCATTTATCCCCAGCGTCTGGTATCTGATTTTCAAGCCGATCGAAGAGCAAATTGTAGAATTCATCTACATCCATTTGAATTGTGACATCAATTGGAGTGTTATCATACGTGACGATGGCCTCAGCAATATTCTCAGGGTCAACAGCGTGTAGACAACTCTCCTGTAGGTAGACGAAAATGCGCTGCATCTGATAGACCAGATTTTCGGAACCATGTGGATCGGACACTCGGAGATTTAACATGAAGTCCCTGAATTCTCGGTTCATAAAGAGTTGCGTGAGCAGAGAATTCATGTAGCAAGTGTTCGCTAGATTCTTCAGACCCGGATAACCAGTAGACGATCGCACAGCATGGCTGCCATCGAACGCTCGATTCGGATCTAAGTAGGCGCTCCCGAGCGACGGTTGTGCGTATCCCCAGCTCCAAGCTTCAGAAGATGGACTAGGGTTGAAGAGGTCATTGCAGAGGCCCGCGAACCTTCGTAACTTACGCATATCAATGTTATCTCTGAGGAAAATGCCATAGAGATATGACCGGGTCTGCGGGTCAAGGATTGGCGTGCAACTATCCCCGGCGGGGCGTGATGGCTCAAGAGCAATATCCGGAAACAACAAATTTCGGAAGATCCTTTCCATCGTTACACTTGAGATTTCGACTGAACTTAGCCCGGCTTTACTCTTTGTCATGCAGTCACGCAAAAGACTCGCTATTCCGAGCGCAAAAAAGTTTGTCACAGGTCTGCCCACTGTTTCGAAGTGGCGGTGCTCGCTCAACATCAAACTCCATTGCGATGCGTATTCGGAAAGCGGGAGCCCGGTTCTCGTTCGATCGCTCAGGTTCCGAAAGATACCTATTATCAATGAGAAGAAGTGTTCCGTTGTGAATGGTTGTTTACTGGCATCCGGGATCCAAGAATGCAATGATCTCCACAAGAAGGCATGAAAGTTGTCAGTTTCTTCGCTCGGCAACCCCGCCAATGCAACAAGGAAACCTTCAAGCGAGCGTTTAGCCACCTCACGAATCGCTGCGTAACGGCTTTCTAGCAGCATCATCTTTACCATAGATAGCTGTTCTGGTCCAGATGTAAAATATGATCGAAGATCGTGGCTGCGTAGCAAAGCCTCCAAGATGGCCACAAAGCAGTGCTCAATAGGTTTCGCCAGGTCAAGTGACGAGTCGATTTGGAGCGCTCGAGTGACAAACGTCACCAGATGATCAATTAAATCTCTCGATTCAGAGAAGTAAGTGAGGGATGTGTCTGGTGGAACGGGCTCTGGACATGAGTCTGTCAGTCGAGGTATTTTGCCAAAGGCCATTCGTGGCCACATACCTTTGAGAATCTTGACCAGCGCGGCGGCTAAAGCACTGAGGGTCACAAACACGTGCGGGTCTGTGATGTCGCTCCCGATTGGATCTAGGGCTAAGATGGCAGCCGAGATCAGCTGCACCTGGTGTGCTATGAACTCCGCAGAATGAATTCCCTACGTACATTAGCTGGCGATCTCGCAATATATGAGTGACTGACCTCCTGTAGAGTCTGCGCTAAAGTAACCTGTAGTGCGTAAATGCAATACAGGCATTTGAAGGTAGATTTGACAGGTAGTGCAAATGTATTACCCGCAGAACGAGTGCAGACCTTCGTGACTACTTCTTGGTGAGGGGGAAAGCTTACAAGGAAGCTATATATCTGATGTAATCAGTATAGCGAAACTGACGGAGTTGGGACTTTCATACCTCTTTACCAAGCTCGAAATCCAAATCTAAAAGGTCATAGATCGCGTAGAAGTGTTTCATTACCTCGGCATCGAATAAATTCAGCTGCGTACGTAGTAAAGCAACACCGTCAGGATTGTCTGAGGGCAACTTTTGCACGAGCACGAGGCCGGTGAGAAGGCTTGGGAAATCCCGAATGGTCGTTTCTGCTTGGCTAGACAAGTCAATCTTCGCGCCTCCGACAATCACGTTGATTTTGCTGAAGCCAGTCTTTGCTAACAGCACGCCGGTCAAATCTTTGATCGTAGCAAGATCTCCGATCTCCAAGCTAGTTTTATCGAATGTTTTCCCGGCGGCATGAGCTTGATACAAAATCCTGACTTTATCGCCAGGTGTGATGCTAGCTCCGTGAGATTTGATGGATTCTGCTCGAGGCGATGCCGCAACCTTGCTCCTGGCTTGAACGATGAATTTCCGCAAAATGGTCAGGGATGTATGGACACAACGCTTTAGGTGAGAGGAAGTTGTAGATTGCGCGTTGGCGATGATGAGCATACTGCTCTTTGAATCCTCATTTTCGTGCACAAGCTTGAGTTCAGCTGCTGTAGATAGCAGATTCTGGACGGCTCGTTCAATGAATGCCATTTGACTTTGCACCACCGTGTCGCTTTCCTCCGTCGGATGTGCTTCTGCAATGTGAAGGTGGTATTGCACGAGCCGATCAATCGCGGCAGCAGCGATCTCGGAATTTGTTGTTTTTAGTGCCACTGACCATAGTAAGTCTCCGCATTGTAGCACCGAATTTGGACCGGTCTTTCCCTCGGCTTTCGTCATTCGTATCTTATAGTCTGTCACGGAGTCCGTGAAAGTAAGGATTTCTGGGGTGAAGAACATTGGCTCAAGGCTGGGAAAATGGTCGTAAAGAATCCTATCGATTAGGAACTTCTGATCAGGCCCACAATGTGATATTCCTTGGCCGAGCATCGCCCAAGCAGCGTTCCGACAGCTATTGCTCACGGCACGCTCACCAACTAGACTCGTCCACATCTTATGCGTTAGTTCCTCTGTGAGTGTCGATGGGACGTTCACGATGATCTTGATGATCAGGCTCAAGCGATCGGTTACTGTCTCTTGAAAATCACCTAATTTGATCCCCAACTGCTTTTCCAACGTACTCAGTCGGCACATGTCCTCAATTATCTTTTGAGTGAAATTGAATCGAGTTTGAAAATTCGATAGATCGTCTTCTTCCAGCAACATACAAATGACGCAAGCGCTTCCGCATGCTTTCGGAGACGCGTCAGACATCTCTCGAAGACATTCCGAGAGAATTGCTGTACGATCAACCGCGGGCAGCCGCGCGACAAAGAGGGTCCGTAGCTCACGCTGAGCAAATGCTCTGATCTCCCGTTTTTCAAGTACGGATAGGGTCGGTTCAGCGTACACTTCTTGTAGCAAGCGAACAAACAAAGTGTGCAAGCCCATATTCAGATTTATAGAGGGTTCCCCGTGTCGACCGAGGTTGATCAAGGCATGAGAGACCTCCAGACACAAGCCACGAAGGTGATTGTCGTATTCCGCGGTAGGAAGTTTTTGAAATTTGTCAAAGTAATGCATGAGTTGAGCCGGTGTGCACCAATTGAGTAGATGTTTGGCCATGTCAACGACTACCTCGACTATGCGAGGATCTTGGCCGTTTCGAATCGCATCCCAAATATTATCGATGTCGATATCCGTATACTGCTTGGTCGCGCCTAAGAACAGAATAATGTTTTTGCTGCGCGAGACCAGTTGATGATGCGAGCCAACGCCAATCAAGTAGTGGATAATCTTATGCTGGTGTAGAAAATCAACAAGATATTGGATTATGGGATCAAGTGGCTCCTCTGATGGTTTCTCTTTGTAGTAACGGCGGTGGGCGTCCAAGAAGAGGTCTGACATACCATCTACACCGAAAATTCGGGCATCCATATGACCACACATGATGCATTCTTTGAACGTCAGCATTTTCCACGAAGCAGCAATCATGTAAGCGCGGTAGTCTGCATCATCATGAGAATCGAAGTGGTACCCCTTCGGCATCCGGTCGGCAAAAGATACCGAGAGCTTGCAGACTGACTCGTTCAACAACAGATCAAGATATTTATGGATGCTCCTCAAATTCTCTAATCTTAGCGATGGTCTCTGCTTGCGGATCAGCTCCAATAATCGCCCATTGATAGCTTCAAAGAATTTGGCGGGTACAGATTTTAGCTTCTGCACATCTGCTGCATCAAGCTCATGTTCTCTAATGTGTCTCGAGGAGTTCAGGACGTAGGCGATAACCATGTCAATACATCGCAACAGCGCGTCTTCTTCCAAGACTGGTCTGTCGAGGAGGCCAAGTGAGTACCGAGATAAGCAATCGAGTCCTCCCGGTAAACTGGATTTGAACTCGTCTAGGCAATTCTGAGCGACGATCGACGGGCTTGCATCTATCGCACGCAAGGATCTGAGTAAAAGTTCGTTCTCTGGTGAGCGGATAATCCGGGCGAGAAGTTTGAGGTACATCGTGCTCAAAAGGTCAGGCTGCTCAGAATTTTCGCTCATGATCTCATGCAGTGTCCGGATGTCGATAAGAATCACACGCGCAGTCAGCCGGACATATGCTCTCAGCAAGCGGCCAACCATGCTTGTAGCAAGCCCTTCATTAACGAATGGATCTCTTTGCGGGCTTTGAAGACAAATAGAGGCCGTAGACTTGGTCAAAAGAGCGCTAACGAAGAACGGTATCGCATCCCAGAACTCGCGATACTCTGCATAGAAGTCGAACCATTTGCTTGAAAGCTTGTCTGTACACACGATGTAGCGCTCCATCCACTCCACAACGCTCTGAAAGATATCTGGTTTTTGACTAGCATCTAGTACTGGTTAGGATGTAATTTCACAGACGAAGATCGAATCCACTGACCGTCTTGAATAAGGTGGGTTTTGATCTCTTCCAATGTCTCCTCTAGAGACACTCTCTTTCTTCGGAGAGGGAAGCCATTCATAACCAAACGATTGACTTGCAAGTCATCGTAACGATCTCCCGCCACCTCCGAAGAGACTGGTAGAATATCCTCCGGCTCCGCTGCTTCAATTCTTGGGCTACTCAATGCTGATGATGTATCCCTTTCTTGCGCTGCGGACGCATTTGGAACAAGTTCTACCGGCGAAGGAGCTGACTCTTGCACACCACGCGGAAGGTCGAGGTTAACGACATGATCATTTGGACCAGATAGAGATGCATCCAACACAGGAGGACGCACATTGATTGTCACGCGACTGGGAGTACCGTCCATCAATGCCACTTGCCGGAGTGGAGGACGAGTTGGGGTCTGTGGATCGTCTTGAGTCCCTGGTGAGTCTGCCGATCTGCCCCCGTACACTCCTTCACCGCTATCTAGACGTGGACGTTTGCGCTGGGCCGACGAGTCGGCATCGGCATGATCATTACGTGGCGGCGCAGGACTCTGATCGGCCTCAATATCTGTAGACGGCGTAGCCGGCGTTCGGGGCGTGGCTGAATTCATGATGATAGACGCCCCAATGCGATGGCCCGGGAGATTGCGGATAAGTGTTCAACGGCGTCGCGACATTGATCTTGCCGACTTGATCATCTTAGAAGAAAAAACTGAATGTTGTGCACAATCTGAAAGGTCCGCAAGACGTGATGCGGTCCTGGCTGCTTTGACGACGCCCACACGCCGGGTGAGGCTGAAATGATGATGAGTAGTGAAGGGTGATGACAGGAACGAAGCATGGGGAAAGCCGTGGCTAGAATGCGCCAATAGCGTCAGACATGGTAGGACAGGCTATATTTGCTTGCCAGGGTTTCTTCCTCGGCCTAGGATTTTGCATTTCACCCAAGGAGAAGAACAAAAGAGCGCAGATGCAGCTTCTCGGGCAGTGGGGCAAAGCGGTAAAATGTGCGCGTTTGGTCCCTGTATCCCAGGCAGCCGTCACGTTACTTTTGGTAGGAGGTAGGCACGCGGCCGTGTCCCGCTCATAGGAACTAACTCCAGTCGGGACCAGAATACGTTTGGACTTGACGAGGTAGTCGTGTTGCCCAGAAATGTTCCGGGTATGCTCTACGGGGTTGATAGCGATGTTGACATTCTAGGCGTTTTCGGGCTCGTCTTTCATCCCGCGTTCGCGTCTGCGCCCTCCGCGCTGACTTTCCCGTTTCTGATGGTACGCACTAGCGAGTAGTAGTTTGGTCAAGGCTTGGAACGGTGTCGTCGGTTCTCTCCCCGGATGCAAGCCGCCGAGCTAGACAGCCAAGTAGCCGATCGATTGAACCAGCACTGCAAGCACGCACCTTTGTTGAATCAGCGCCGTGGGCCGCAACCCGGGGATAACCTGACGTTGCTATCGTTCCTTCACTCACCAGCCAGAGTATACAGGCTTCTCGGGGCTTCTATGCTAGCGAGTGGCCTGACGGCAGCTATTAGTCGTTTTGAGAGCACCCCTAGACATGGCTAGTGAATTCAGCAAAGCCCATACGAAGACCGAGCCTACTCCTGCAAAGACTGTGCGAAAGAAAGTACTCAAAAAACCATTCGCAGTGGAAAGTCCGTTTGCCGATCCAACGTGGTGAGTAACATTCAACCGCTACAAGATAAGGCATGGACGTTAACACATCCAGGCCAAGCATCAGCAAAGAACATGGAGACGTTATAGTGGATCTTCTTTGTCGGTATGCTCGGGTGTCTACATCCTTGGTTCTTCCGTCTAACTACTTATGGGGCGCAGCTTGCTTGAGCCTATCGGCACGCATCGAGCTGCATGGGTAAAGCCGTCAAAGGGCAAACGCAGTCGAAAACGAAAACGCAATGAGGAAGCGGTTGCCGGACAGGACACTGACCACTCAAGATCCGATTCTCCCATGCAACCCTCTCCGCCAGACATCTCGCACTCTATCGTTGTCGGTTTCAATGATGTGGTGCGATGCTTAGATCCAAATGCTCGGAAGTTCATCGACAACGAGACAACCCTTACGCATCAGAATGAACCGACGAGATTAGGGTCGATCTTCGTTGATCAAAGCAATGTTCCTGAGATACTTTGGTCGCAGCTGCCGTTTCTTACCACAGCAGCAGAGGTGCGAGATCTCACACATGAGGTTTGGATTGTGCCTCTCCCTAGAGGCGCTGCGTTGCGTTTGGCTAAAATGCTCCACATCCCAAGGGCTGGGATTGTTGGTGTAAGGAAGGATGCGCCAGGCGCAGCTTCTCTTTTGTTGTTCGTGAAAGATCATGTACCCCGGATAAGTATACCTTGGCTGAATAGAGATTTTCAACCGCAGTTTCAATCAACGAATGTGGGAGTTCATAGTGGGCCTAAGGTACGGGGAAGAGAAGATGGTTGAAATGAGCTCGTATGGCAGCAACCAATCAGATCCCCGTATGTAAGGGAAGGACGCGGTGAGTCGTGGACATCAGGACCCGCGTACCCGCACGTTGCTCACAGATACACGAGCTTATCCACAGGCTTCAAAGAGCTCCTTGTATCGAGAAGGAGGAAAGGATGAGGACCAAGACGTTAATGAGCGACCAGATCAGAGGAATCCAAGTGGACATCCGAAAGTTTCCCGCTCGGTATGTTGCTCCAAGACTGTATCAGGTTAATATGTAAATCAATTCCCTCTGAATGTGAATTCCTACATTAAACCCACAACGCTTCCCGCTATCACTGCTTCGATTCCCGCAACAATAAGGTAAGCTAGCGTGACGATACCCATCAGCCTCCAGCGGCGCCATTGGATGACGAAAGCATAAGCGCTGGCCGCGAAGGAGAATAGGCCGTAGACGATCAGTGTCCACAGCAGAGTGAACGTCCAGACATCTTTCACGTAGTATAAGAAATAGCCTTCATCGGTGAGATCCTTTTTGGGGATCACCAATGACGGGAAGTCTGGTGTCACATAATCTTGCGGAATAGGGTGCGAGATGCGCGACCTACAGATCATCAGCATTATTAAACGGATTTTAGGGATCGAACATACATAGTTATAAGTCCTGCAATATTGTCATTGCGAGATATCTAGAGCTGCCCGCTATCAAAAGGAGACAGATTGGCTTGCTAGTGAAGAGGGAAAGCTTCGGGTTTGGTTGATCGCGAGCAGCGACGGGCCGGCGGCCGAGGCCGCGCGCCTACACCATTATCCGCCGGGCAGCTGAGAGGCTAGCGGCATCGATAATCTCTTAGTGGCGTCAAACCTTAGATTCATACCGATGTCTTTCTGCAATTCGCGAGGTTATCTTCAAGATCAAACATACCGAAAGGCTGATTTTGTAGGCTGGCTTCGCAGTGCTACAATCGGGTAAACAAATATTGGCCTACTTGAGGTGTACCGGAGCTTCTAAGTAAAGTAACTTTCACGACTGATGGTAAACCTATCATGAGTTCCATCCGTGGGCAATAGTCACATCTGATGCATCTAAGTATATAGGAATAGCTGTAGACTGGTACAGTGCCGGCTGTCCCCAGATATTGGCATGTACAAGCATCATGATAGACTTATTCCACCCGGAAATTGTGGAGGGCGTTCGGCGATTCGGACACAATGGCTCTCGGCTACGGAAGACTGTTGCGTTGTGCTGCATCGTTGACGCTTCGGTCCCAATCGATACGGAAAATAACGAGAACTTCAATCACCAGAACCCTGGATGTAGTCAGTGAGGATCTAGCGTTGAGGAAGAAGAGAGACCAACAGCGCAAGGGCTATGGTGAAGCCACTCCATAGGCCGAAAAGGCCCCATCCTGCTCCAAATGCCGTTCCCATACTGATCGGCATCGCAAGTGTATAATAACAGAAGAGCTGCACATAGCCTCCGATCTTCTGCCTTCCTAAACCGCGAAGCATTCCACCGCAAGTTGTTGCAACGGCGTCAAAGAGCTGAAATATGATGCAGATTGGGAAGACACTTTCGACCACGCGCCAGACCGCTCGGTCATTTGTGAAAATTCGAGGTATGAGGTTCCTCGACGAGAATAGCACTGTAAAATTCATCAATGCCACAAAGACCGCGATTGTAAGCCCCGTGCGAGCAGCTATCTTTGCTGCATGCACATTTGCAGCACCAATCAAATTGGCGACTCGAGTAGATGTCGCAATTGATAAAGAGAAGGGGATATGAAAGATTCCGGTCACGACCGTCGCCAGAACGCTCTGCGCGGCGAGCACAGTTGTACCCAGGTACGTACTCGCGAGCGTCAGGGCTTCGAAGGCTAACC
This sequence comes from Erythroxylum anguifugum, assembly GCA_027478595.1. Lineage (NCBI taxonomy): Eukaryota > Viridiplantae > Streptophyta > Magnoliopsida > Malpighiales > Erythroxylaceae > Erythroxylum > Erythroxylum anguifugum. Next base: position 23,125 of record JANIPN010498305.1, read on the forward strand.
ATTCAGATATGACCATGGTTAGCCCTGGAATCGCCAAGCGAACCATAGGACCCCAGTTGTGAAGTGCACGGAAAGTGAGGCCTGGCCAGCATTGCCAGCCATCAACATATCGAATGTAGCCGGCAAGCAAGATCGGAAGTATATTCTGAGTTATGGCCACGGCGATCGGGGCACCGACAAAGCCCCACTTCCAATGCCAAACGAACAGCCATTGAAGAATGGCATTTAGAGGTGCACATATAAGAAGAACATACAATGATGCTGAAAATAAGCCTTGCGCTTGTACGTAACGCATACCGCTCTCGAAGGCTGCAATACCGGGGGCTCCTATTATAACAACTTGAAGATAACGTCCTGCAAGTTCTGCTGTGCGAGGCTCTGACAAGACTGCTTTGAAAATAATGGGAGATGCCATCCATAATGCTCCGATTGGGACCGTGCATACCCAAAGAAAGTACACCATACGTTGCGTATGCAAACCGACCAAGTGCTTTTTGCCCGAACCATACGCTTGCGGGCATAGCGTATCCAGTGCGGTTGATAGACCAATGTACATCAAATAGCCGGTCAGGTTTGCCGATGTGCTGGCTAAGCTGGCCGCGCCCAGCTCAACAGTACCCAAATGCCCGACTGTGAAGATAGATGTGACTGTCAGTGAATATTGCAATAACAATGCAAGTGCTAGTGGTGCAGTGTAGCTTCCGATCTTCTTCGCCTCTATCCGCCAGGATGTAGCTGCTGAGAAGTCGTCTGCCTCCTCTTCGTTGTACGTCCATTTAGGGGAATCTGATTCTTCATTGTGAGCGTGTGCGATGTTCTCCACTTCTGCCAGGAGTGGAGTATTTTCATCTCGTGAGATCACTTCTTCATTCATCACCCCTGTAGCCTTGGTGTGCTTCTGTTGCGTTTGCAGGAGGTAATGACATTACCTAGGACGCGAAACGAGAACTTAGTCGTGGCTACTCATCAGAGACCACCCACCAGCTAGCGCTATGAAGGAGGCAGGTAAGTAAGTTAACAACCTGTTTCACTCATAGTGCAACCCTGCGATACTAAGCGCATTCTTGCCTCCTTATA
>JANIPN010498306.1:0-12634 GCA_027478595.1 Erythroxylum anguifugum
ATATTTCTCAACCCAATGCCGAATAGTGCTGACAGGCCGAAGTGGCAGATATTGACCTTCCTACGTGTCTAGAAGTACAGATTGAGCCACAAGTTATCGATGCGACTTCAATCGATGACATTGAAGTTGAAAACGATATAACAATAGTCAGACCAAACACTATCGAACACGTGACCGACCTGCCACCACCAACAGCCGATTCGACAAGTATGATAGAGGCGGAAGACTCCACAATAGGCATTTCTGAGTTCATTCACCCAGTACAGGAGGACTTTATGCCAATGCTACATAACATAGAGACGCCATTGTCTTTCCAACAGCAGCCTTTATTGTCAGAAACAATTGCCGAAGATGTCTCTTCCTCGGACTTCCATACCGCTCAGGATGCTTATCTCAGTGAACTTGACAATCCTGAAATGTTATTTTCGAGATCACCAAATTTAGACTCACCTAGCTGGCAGATCACAGGCATCTCCTGCTATCACACTCATGAAAACTTGGAACGCGGAACTTGGCCCGGTCTTCAAATGGTAAATTACACCCCTCCTAGCTCTACGCCGGCGAATGCCCTTAACTTCGACCCGAGCTGGCGAGGAACACCACCTCTTAGAAACTCGGATCATAACCTTGCTGGTTACGGTGGCCAAAGTCTAGTCAAGTTCAATTTTTTGCAAGAAATACTTAGTAATTTGCCAGAACAACTATTCGAAACTGTTAGGGCTAGTTGGCGTCAAGAGACGCCATTGGATTCAAACGATGCACTTTCTCTTGTTAAGAGAATTAACTCAAACCTTTCAAATGCCCTTCAGTTTGGGCAATTTATCGTTTCATCTTCAGGAAATACGGATCGGCTGCCAGTATTTAGCAGCGCTACTCACAGGCTATTGATTGCTTCAGTCGAAAACAATTTTTCAGGTTGTTCTGATACCAGCAGAAGTGTTATTTTACGCATATTACAGCGAAACAATCAATTACGGAAAGATGTAAAGCAGTTTCTAGGCGGGCCATCAAATAGTGCAACTATTAATTTTACGGAGAATTTAATGAAGACGGCTATTACGAACTGTGATTTTGTAACTGTGGCAGACATTATCAGCCAAAAACTGATTGACGTTAATCGGGTTGTCTGTTTATTTGAAGGAAGACGGTATACCGCCGTTGAGCTTTCGGCAAGGCTGCGTAGTTTTGAAGTCACGAAAGAGCTAATCGCGGCTGGAGCTGACGTCAACAAAACTTATTCAACTGAAAGGTTGCTTCCACATGGTGCTCTCAAAAAAGCTTATGCAACTGGACCGTTGCTTCCACGTGGTGCTCTCGAGAATGCGATTCACCGTCCTCACAGTCTTGATAAATCTTCCCTTGATATGAACATCGTTGACATTATTCTCCACGCAGGAGCCATAGTCCAAGAAAGAACCTTTCAATTTGCTTTACAGTGGGGTAACGATGAGCTAACTGCCGGAGTGTTATCAAAGATACTACCATCGGATCACCACCTCGCTTTCCGACACTTCAGATATTCTACTTCAATTATCAACTACATGGGGGATGATTTCGCCAGGATATGGATTAAACGTATTGTCCAAAGCTGTTTTGAGAGTGGATGTGGCAATTGCTTAAGCTCTGAACCTGAAACGGTGGAGAAGTGGATTAAATCGGCAATAAAAAAAGGACTGACTGATCTTGTCGAATTTCTCATACAATTCACTTCAAATCTGGGCCACCTCTTAACGTATGCAATTACTAGCGGTCAGAATACTATCGTAGAGCTATTCCTTCAACATGGCGCTGACATCGACGACTATACCCGCCAATTATTTAACAAAAGGGACAAACATGGCCCTGCCACCCCTCTAGGGGAAGCAATTCGAACAGGAAACAAAGCCCTCATTAGTACTTTGGAAGCCCGAGGTGCATTCAATTATGTTACTAGGACGACGTACCATCTCCAAGCAGCTTTAAATGGTGCTGCTGAGGCGGGTGATCTTTTTAATTTAAAAAAGATTCTTGATATGGCTCCCCGTTCGTCTTCTGATGAACTTGGGGCGGCTCTATCTTTAGCAACCCGTGAGGGCCACGATAACATATCCATGCTTTTATTGAAGATGAAAGCAAGTGTGAATTATGCATTGGATACTAGTATCAGGACTACACCGCTTTACTATGCCCTCGAAAGAAGAAACGGACCTCTTGTCAGGGCAATTTTGGAGCGCGACGTTTTCCTTGAAGACCATCCATATTATTACCTTCAAAAAGCTGTTGAATGGGGCGATTTATCGATTCTGAAAGATTTGATGGCCATGTATGGCCCGATTAGATCGCCCGTCTCTCTTGATGAGGGGGATAATGACCTTGACACGCCACTCAGCATAGCCATTTTACACAAGGACATGAACCTCGTTCGATGTTTGCTCGACTCCGGGGCAGATGTACTAGATTCGAGTGCTTTTTGTAGAGCGTTAAAAGATCAGAAGATCTTTCACGAACTATTGGCTATCTTTTCTAAGCAATATCCACGGGGAGTGAAAGGATTTGGATCCAAAGTTTTGAAATATGTAATGATGCGGGATGACATTAAGTTGCTGGAAACGACAATAAGGGCTGGGTTTGACATTAATGGAGGTAGAGAGCACTGTTTAGAAGCTGCCATCAGCAATCGTGAAATTAGCTCAGAAATGGTTACAAAGTTGTTGGAGGCTGGGGCAGACCCCGATTGCATTGTAAGAAGACCGCCCCCGGAGTCTTATCATACGTCGGTCTCTCCATTCCCGCAGGAGACTGCTCTACTTCTCGCCATAAGCTATCGAAACCAAGATGTTGTTATGCTGCTTATTAAAGCAGGAGCAGACATCCACAAACCAGCACGGTTAGGTTTCAAAAGGACACCACTACAGCAAGCCTGTGAAGTCAGAAGCATAGAAATTGTTGAACTCTTACTCAGCATGGGAGCGAGTCCAAATGAACCGCCAGCTATTAGAGGAGGAGCTACAGCATTACAGTTAACTGCAATAAGCGGCTGCTGTGGGATCGCGGAAAGACTCCTAGGGGCTGGTGCTGACGTTCACGCAGAAGCATGCGAAGTCAATGGGCGCACGGCAATTGAGGGGGCGGCAGAGCACGGAAGGTTCCATATGCTTCAACTGCTCTGGAATGCTGCTGGTTCTCAAGGTTTCGAATGGGAGGAGTGCAAAAGCGCGATACGCCTAGCTAAAGAGAATGGCCATCTAGGATGCGGTGAACTAATCCAGGAGCTATACACGAATGGCCAGAAGCAGATAGGGCTTTCGTGACTGACTTTACGATTATTTCTATCTTTATATACCTCTCATCTACTTTCATTCTCCTGGGTTATTTGCTCTGATGTATGAGAAGATTTTAAATAACGCTATTTGGAGATATATAGGAAACAATTATAGTTGAACGGTTCGCGAAGCTAGCGATGTGATACATTGTCTACACCATTTGAAGCCTGTTCAGCGTAGCTATGGGCCGAACTTTCTAGGTGAGTATTGAGTCAGTGCCCATATCTTTATTAGTGAGAATGGCAGCTTTGTAGAGTTTTGTACTACCACTGAAGCTTGAGCCACTACTTTTAGCGAGATATCTGGATGTATTCCTTGGCTTAGTACCAAAGCAATTCATCCTCAATCTTATCTCAAGCCTTTCCCGGTGCACTCAGCCACATACTCAAAACCTTTGAAGCTGCCCCCGCGACAATATACTAACGTAAAGCGCTTCACTTCTATACGCTTTCCTGTACCTATATAAAGTAGCCCTAAAGCAGTGAGCGTCAGCATGTGTATCACTATCGGGCTACAGGTCAACAGCCAGCCCAATGCGAGCACCGCCCGCGAGCACCCTTTGGCCTCCCAATAGCGAAAAGACGCGGATGCGGAAGTGTTTGTCGTCGTCCGCATTCATCGAACCACGGTCCGTCACGAGTAGCAGCTCAGTCATCTTCAATCAGGAGATTGGAGCCCGGCGCTCAGGGATCACCCGTTTACCAGCCGGGCTTCTCGTGGAACTCGCCCACGCTTTGATAGCGGGGACCTGGGGGTAGGCGGGGTTGCCCCCGGAGCTCGGTTGGCTGGAAATTTTCGGGTAAGTTAACTTCGAAGGGCGATGTTGGGCGGGGTGAAACTAGTCCTCGCGGGCGAAAGGTCGGGGCGATAGTAGAAGGCTTGTGTTGCGTTAGATACCTGAGCGGATCGGCAAAGGATTGGAGAAGGGTCAGGACTCAGGAGACGCGCGGAGGATGGTCGACCGCTATCGGCGCTAGCGGTAAATTAAAGAGAAGAGCGGAGAAGTGCGGTATCTACCTATGGGATGGGATTCCATAGGCCGCTTGAGCTCGGCAACTGCTGCGCTAAATCCATTCCTTACAGGGTGTGCCTTTAGCCTTGTTGGACTGACCGGTGGAGGCGGTGTGGGGGCGCGCGGAGTCATCCCAGAAGCAAGTGAGTTATCTAGATAATCACCTAGTCAAACTGTCTAAAAAGCAGCCAATGACCTGGACGCACGGTGTCTTGCTCTGGTATTGATAACTCACCACATTAGGTTCTATCATTTAGTTTTGGAGACCTCAAATGAGGGTTTTGTTATTATTCCTCCAATACACATGTGCGGCGAGAAACCAGCTACGAAGTAATCGTATTGCGAAGAAGGATTTAGGCAGGTCTTGGCACGTCGTTGCCTGACTCTGACAAAGAAGTGATAATCGCATACGATCGCCTCGCTAAACTATTCTCACCTCCTTCAACTCTTTGTCGTTTAGTTTTTCTCTTCGAGATGTTGCTAAGATCTGGCAGCACCTGTATTAGACAACTGTAATGACTTCCGAACCTGCCTACCTAGGCAACGCCAGGTCTCCAGCAGAGGATGGGGACTTCGTCGTACTAGATACCAACGACGCCAAAGGTTATAGCGGAGCAGATCTTGAACAGTTGAAAACTGAGAAAATCAACCAGATTCTCAAATGGCTTTCTCCTACCGACTACGCAGCTGTTTCCAGCGAGTATGGAAAGCATCTGCAGTCCCATCTTACAGGAACGGGAGACTGGGTTTATGAAACAGAACAGTATCGACAGTGGCACGATGGAAACAGCGGTTCTCTTTGGGTCAAAGCTATCGCAGGTGCCGGTAAATCGGTCATTGCTGCTACTACGATTTCGAAGCTTGCCAACGAGGGCCGACAGGAAACCCCCGTCCTGTATTTCTTTTTTCGCCATATTGTATCAGCAAATCAAAAGCCGCAGTCACTCGTTCGCGACTACATGGCGCAACTCTTGCTACAGAGCCCTGTCTTGCAGCATAACTTGTTCCAGCTGATCGATAGCAACCGTCTGCTAGAAAGCGTATCGTTCGATGAGCTATGGAAAATCTTGACGTCGGCTCTGACATTGCTGCCCCGAGTGTACTGCGTGGTTGATGCTCTGGATGAAATGGATTCTGGTAATGATTCGTTTTTGCAAGATCTTGTGAGGCTGGGAAATAAGAAGCCCGATTCAATTAAGCTCCTCATGACAAGTCGACCGGTTCCTCGTGTGGAGAGAACGCTAAGGGATGCCTCGGTGACACAAATAATGTTGCTGCAGGACTCAGTTGACCCTGAAATAGCGGTATATGTACAGCATCGCCTAGATTCCTACAATGGAAGGGATGATGCGCGAGCGAAGATATACGAAACGATGTGCTCTAGGGCCAATGGCCATTTTCTGTACGCACGACTCATGATGGACAATCTGCTAGACCCTGCAAGCGATCATATACGGGATGAAAATTCTATGCTTCGAGCATTGGAACAGCTACCTACTCCAATGGCCGATATGTATACGCAGATGCTCTTGGATCACTCGAAGAGGTCGGGAGTGTCTCAAGATCTTCAAATATTACTTCTCACATGGGTGACAAGAGCGGAAAGACCACTTCGACTGCTAGAGCTGTCTAATATCGTTAGTCTCGAGGAGATTGCTTCTGTTAAAGACGCCAAATCCGTTGTCCGTGAAGGCTGTGGGCCATTACTGGAGATCCTGGCGGATGAGACAGTATGTCCAATCCACCACTCTTTTACGGAGTACCTCTATGACGAGAGCCGGAAGCAGCAGGCCGATGCACTTCAAAAGTTTCCCGTCTTGGATTACAGACAAAATCAGCGGGCCATGGCTCTTTCTTGCCTCAAGTTCCTTGTTTCGGGTTGGCATACTAGCTTGACCCTATATAAGCCCACATATATTAACCCAGGTAAGAAGTTAGATGGTGAAAAACGGCAATGGCTGAAGCTGAAACACCCTTTTCTGGACTACGCTATTACGCACTGGAATCAACATGCAAAAAAATACAATGGTATCGACAACGCGATGACAAGCGCGCTCGATTGTTTCATGGCTAAAGACATTAATCTTCTACTGGTAACCCGAGAATACCTTGCATCGGGGGGACATTGGTCCATACCAGTCTCACGTACAAATCTTTATCAATTTGATACACGGTATCAGCCTACTTTAGAACACATGCCTGTGCTTATGGCGGCAGGGGCCGGACTCAGTCATTACCTGGAATATCTCATCAATAATTCATATAGCATCGATTGCCATGGCGATCACCATGTTACACCAATCTCTCTTGCAGCAGCCTTTGGTCATCGAGATACTGTAGCCCTGTTACTAAAAAGTGGAGCCAAGAACGACGAAGCCGATGTCTATGGACATAAACCATTGCACCATGCCGCTATGAGGAACCATTCCCAAGTCGTAAGGCTTTTATTAGAAGCTGGTGTTAGCTGCGTGACACCAAAGACGGAGGAAAATCCAGGCAGACGCTGTGGAAATGCTCCAGCCACGAGGGGTACGACTCCTGTCCAGGATGCCTGTGAAAGTGGCCATGTAGAAACAGTCCAAGAAATGATACCGTATCTGAGCAAGGAGGAAATCCACGCAGCTACAGCTTATGCTATCGGCAAAGGGCAAACTAAAGCCGCCATGACCTTGTTGGAAATCCCAAGCGTTGATGTCAACAAAAAGCATCGTGACCAGTCGCTGTTGTACCTGGCCGCCATAGCCCTCGACGTCAAGGTAACAAAGAAGCTTCTTGACCAAGGTGCCGACGTAAATGTGGTATCGAATCATAATTCTATGATAAGGCGACGCGAATATAACCCGCTGCAGGCTTTCGCGGCCTCTTGTGGATCGAGATCAACTGTACGTAGCGCAGAAGATGTTAAGGAACTCTTCGGATATTTTATCGATGCTAAACTTGATGTCAATATGAGGGACGACTCGGGAGGGACTATTCTGCACAGCCTTTTCCCGCAGTACGCAGAGGATGAAAGTAGAGATTGGGGCTGGCTCTTGGACGCACTGAAATTTCTCGCCGAAAAGGGCCTAGATCTGCATTCTCGGAGAACCTCTGACGGTTCAAGTGCGTTACACTTGAGTACTTCGACGTCTCCTGAGGTAGTAAGTTGGCTCATCGATCAAGGACTCGACGTGAACGAGGCGCGGATAACTGATGGTATAACTCCACTGATGACGATTCCCGAGGGACAACCTTTGGACGAAGTGGTAAACCTTCTAATCAGTCGAGGTGCAAAGGTGAATAGTACTGACAGGAACGGTCGTTCTGCTCTGCACTACGTCGCGAACCAATCTATCTATGACGGCTGCCCCGAAATCCTCGTGTCTGCAGGTGCCAATGTGAACGCTCAAGACAGTGAAGGCCAATCTCCAATCTTCTTAAACAGATACTTATCTGAAAAAAATCTCCGGTTTTTACTGAATCATGGTCTCGACTTGGGACAAAAGGACAGGAAAGGAAACACTTTACTGTTACACAAAATCAACCGCGGAGTTACCCTGGAAGTCTTTAAAGCTCTCGTAGAGGCTGGCGCTGATGCGAGAGCGACGAATAGCCAAGGATCCACAGTTCTGCATTTACTATCTCAAGGCGTCGGACGTGCTTCCCGTGGGTCAGCCGTAGAAATGATTCGCTATTTTGTGGGCGAAGGCGTCGATCCACTTACAGTAGACAATACCGGCAACAACTTATGGCATGTTATGGCTCCTACGGGCTCCCAATACGAGCAGCGCCTCCACTTGGCCGCCATGAACTTGTTAAAAGAGCTTGGGGTTCCACCTCACGCCAAGAACTACTTGGGTCAAACTCCACTGCATTTGGCATTTTCGGTCAATCGAGATCGTTATTCCTACGGGCTTGCAGAATTTCTTATCCACCAATGCCACGCAGACGTGAACGCAGCTGATTTTAACGGAATAAGACCAATCCACCTGGCATCATCCTTCGACTTTTCATCAACCTGCCAGCTACTTGAGCTCGGTGCAGATCCTACTGCTTTGACCAAGGAAGGTCAAAATTGCTTGATGATTGCTTGCCGGACCCGGGCTTGCGATACGGTCAGCCGCTTGTTGGAATACCTGGAACAGACAGGCCAAGAACAAATTATCGACTTGAAAGACAGAAAAGGCCGTACAGCGCTTCACTATGCGTGCAAATCTGGGCGACCGGAATCTGTTGAGCTGCTACTCTCAGCAGGTGCCAATGTGAATATCAAAGACAACACTGGAGCCACACCTCTTCACTCTTGTGCGGAATATCAAGAAGAACAAAAGTTATGGGGATATATCTCCCCAAATGCTCGCAGGCAAGCAAGACCTTCAGATTATTATAGGCCTTGTGGTAGTAAGGCTGCTTACGTACTTTCCGAAGATTCGGCAAGGCCGTCTTCTAGCTATGCTGATGCTACCTATAGCATTCCCCATATCCGCGAGTCAATTCGCTTGCTGGTAGACTATGGGGCCGACCTGTCATTTCTCACTATACCGCCTAAGCGACCCGTTGCGGCTTATATGGGTTTTAGTCCAAGGCAGAACCCACTTGAATCAGCTCTCGGTTTAAATTGCAAGCCAATGGTTAGCGAGCTGCTTCGAATACAAGAAAAACTTCTTCAGGCAAATCGTTACGTCGATGAGGAAGAATGTGACCAAAGAGCCATAGCGTTGAGTGATAGACAACCAAGGCAGAAAGAGAAACATCCGCTCTCGGAACAAGTCATGGGAGTCTCTGAAGCTTGGGCAGCCGAACTACAGATATTTAAAAACAAAGAAAAGATGGTCAAGACCGAAGCCATGGCTAAAATGATTGGTGGTTGCTTTGACACTGATCGTACTCCATGTTCATCGGCGAGGCATGATACTATTGTTAGTCTGCTAATGCAGGACGATGAAATTTTAGTTGAACAACTAATTGAATACGAGATTAGTTTTTCTAAAAATCATTTCAAGGACAATAGTATCGTGTTTCTGTTAGCTCGCAACGGCTTCGCAGGGTTAATGCGTAAAACAGGACAACAAGCAGCCAAAATGAATGCATCTTGGGTCAAAGAAATGGAATCTCAAGACACAGTCGGCAAAGACAGATACAAAACTATTCTTCAAGCTGCCCTGTTGCGAGAGCTCCCAAATATGAGTATAGTCAAGTTTTTGGTGGAAGATATTAACTTTGACATAAATGAGCAAATAAATGGCGAATATTTAGTACAAATCTTAGTCAGTGGACATCATCAGAGCCGATGGTGGCATACCAAAGCACTCGAGTATCTTATAGCCCATGGATTAGACATCGAGTGTTTGGATCTCAACGGTAAAACGCCTCTTATGAGGTGTATTCTTAAACACACCGACAATCACTACGATCCTGTGAAAATACGAATGGTGGAGGTACTCCTCGAACATGGTGCTAACCCGAATGCCACTGACACGGTGGGATTGACGTGCCTAAATATGGCTTCTAGACAGGAATCAAGACAGGAATCAATTGTCAAGCTTCTATTGAAGCACAATGCATCACCTTCATTCGGACGTCAACCGTTCATTTGGGACGCTGTAGAGACCCAGAATATCGAAGCGTTACAAACTATTCTAGAATCTCACCCAGACTTGAATGTCCTACCAGTACCCATAGAAAAACAGGAACCGGACACAGTACGTAAACTTATCGTCTATTGTATTTTGCTAATTTAATTTCCAGTCTCGCCCCTATCTTAAGCTTAAATTTCGTTACCTTTTCGAAGAAGCAGCACGGAGGCTATCTGACCCTGCTGACTCTCACCCAAACATTGTCTCAAGAGCCTACAAGATATGCCAAATGCTTCTAGATGGAGGTGCAGATATCAATGCCAAGTATGAAGACGGCACGGTTGTTTTGCACAATTTGATCTGCAAAAAAAGTGTGTTAGACTTAGTTTCTACCCACCCTACATTCGATGTGGAGTGCACAGATGCTAAAGGGCGCACTTTGATTCTTACTGCATGCGACACTGGCCACCCAAGTGAACGTCTGACGGCAGTCTCAGCTCTTTTGCGGCATGGTCCATCACTTCAAGTTGTCGATAACTCCGGTAGAAATGCTCTGCACTGCTTGCTATCTGGAGGCTCTCGCATTGAAGCAGTTATGAAGGGCGACAATTCTACCTCATATGAATATGAAACAGCAAAAAATCTTCTTGAGCACTCCTCTGGTGCTAATTTGGCATCTCAAGCTGATGCTGAAGGTCGTTTTCCGCTACATTACGCGCTGCAATCACTAAAATTTGGCTTGATTGACTTGTTTATTTCCCACGGCGCGGATCCTCTCATCGTTGATCCCCGCAACGGTTATACTGCATTGCATTACCTAGTTCAAGAACTCGTCCGCCATGACGACTACAAATTCAATGAAAAGCGGAAGTCAGGCGAGGAGATACCTAACTTGAGCTTCCGCGAGCAAAGGTCCCCGAAGATTCACTTTTCAAAGTTCATCAAACGCGGAATCGATGTGAACGCTATAGATGCTCGAGGAGACACACCATTGCTGAAACTTCTGGATCGTACAGGACAGTATTGGGCTTCGGAAGAATATTACGTTATTGTAAGAGCGCTACAGTACTTGGAAAAGAAGGGTGCGAATCTCCGTGCGAGGAACACTTCAGGCGAAAGTATCCTACACAAATTAGCCAAGATTGAAACAACATACACACGCTCCCTATTTGAACGTCCCCAATTGGCTGCTGGAAAAAAGGAATTCAACTTCCAGAGCGTGTTTAAATGGCTTGTAGAGAAAGGGGTTGATGTGACATGGGAAGATGATCAGAACCGGACGTGTCTGGATGTCGCAGCAGCAGTTGGTGCTACCTGGTTATTGAATCTATACAAGAAAAAGAAATAGGTGATGGAATAGTCTCGTTGTTTGCGACTGGGATAATGATATCAGGATTAGAACTACTTGCTAAATAATCTCGAGTATAAGACGCTTTTCCCTGTAAATCCGAACCTCATTCCACGAAATCATGCTCGGAGACGCTAGGGAAGAACGTAGCCACCGTCGATCAGGACATCGCTTCCCGTCATGTACGTCGACGCATCGCTAGCCAGGTACAGATAGAGCCCCTTTATTTCCTTCGTATGCCCCTGCCTCCCGAGCGGAGTCATCCGATACGCCTCGTCGACGGCCAGCGGGCCCGCACCCATCTTGGTGTCGAAGAACCCGGGGGACACCACGTTGACGCGGGCGAACTCCCGCCACTCCCGCGCGACGGACTTGCCGAAGTGGGTGACGAACGCCTTGGTGGCGTTGTAGACCGGCTGGTCCGCGGGCACGTTGACTATGTGCGCGCTTATGCTGGACGTGATGATCAGGTTGCCCGTGCCCTGGCGCTTGAAAACTTCGCCGACGTACTTGGTGCAGTACACGACGCCGTCGACTGGAGCGTGGTTAGTGTTGTGGTGACTTGGTTTGAGGTTGTTTTGCGTACCGTTGACGGACATTTGCTGTTTGTATTCGTCGAGTGTCTGCTCGAGGATCGGTTTCGATATGGCCATTCCTGGGTTGAGATTAGTTCTGGTAGGCTTCTACTCTTGGACATGCGTTTGTCCGCACTCACCGGCATTTGCTACAAAGACGTCGATTCTACCGAAGTCTTGAACTACTTGAGCAATGGTTTTCTCGACGGCGGCGGAGTCAGAGACTACAAATAAGAGTTAGCGTATCGCTGTTCTCGCTTTGTCAAGAAATCGTCTTACCATTGACCTGGTAAGATTGAGTCTTTACACTATGACTTCGAGCAAGTTCTTCCGCTTTTGCGATTGCTGCATTGTTGCTAGAATGTATCTAGTGAGCATATATGGCATGCAACTGCCTTTTATACGCACGAATTGTACCACAGAGCCACGCTTGCTCCGGCCTCCGCATACGCTTCAGCGACAGCGAGACCAATACCGTCGGCGGCCCCATTGACAACGGCAACCTTTCCATTCATACGGAATTGATCCAGCACGTTGGTAGGCGTGTCGGGAAACGGGCGGGGAAACCCATCTCGGGCACGACCCGATTCTTCAATCGACATAGACATGTTCGAATGACCCTTCCAGGTGCTCGCACGACCAAACTCTGATGAGATAGGAGTCGAATACGCGGACAATAACAGGACAGCTCTAAAGTTGATTATTCTTTCACTCTTATAAATCGCGCATATGCACCCCCTCGTGGAAAAACAAAGATGGTCCCTGCAGCCTCCCACCTGAATTCCCGGGCATTATCAAACCCTGTACATAATTGGGCTAACATACTAGTTTGGGGTGTTTGT
>JANIPN010498831.1:0-12629 GCA_027478595.1 Erythroxylum anguifugum
CTCGATATTCTGACTTTAGCTAAAGGAACAGAGCAGTATGAAAGCTTAAAAGAGGTGAGACTTGCAGCTTTACAAAAACTCTCCGAGAAAATTAAATTTGATTGATACACTCTCAACGGAACTGCATCCCACCATCAACTACAATGCTTGTCCCTGTAATAAAGTCCGATGCTGGACTAGCGAGGAAAACGGCAACACCTCTAAGGTCTGTTGGTTGACCCCATATTCTGGCTGGTGTACGATCAGTAATGTAATTTTCCATTTCTTGGTACGTCTCTACGAGCTTCTGGGATAATAGTGTCCTGATATATCCTGGATAGATACAGTTAACCTGGATGAATGACATTTAGTCAGGACGGTAAATTGATGGATATGCAGAGCCTGACTTGAATCCCGTACGGTGCCAGTTCATTACTGAAAGCTTTTGTAATTTGCAGCACTCCACCTTTCGTGGCGGCGTAGGACGCTACATTAATCATCGGGTTGAAAGATGTAATGGACCCGATGTTGATAATCTTGCCTGGGCGTCCCAATTTCTTAAGATGTACCCCAAACTCCTGCGCGGCTACAAATGAGCCTTTCAGGTTGACTGATATGATCTAACTTACTTAATATTAGTGAAGAGATCATAGAGGTTGTGCAGAGCTTGCCGACCATATCAATCATCTCGTCAGTCACTTCCTCGATTGGGCCTCTTCTATTCAGTCCGGCACAGTTAAGTAGAATATCTGGCGTGATTCCTGCCGCCCATATCGATTTAAATGCCTTATGCAGACTTGATTAGTCGCCAACATCGGCTTCAAATCCATTGCAATTACGTCCCGCAGCCTCAACTTTTTTCTTTAGCTGGGCTTGATTGTGGCTGTTGGGTAGATGGATAGAAACAATATTCGCTCCAGATTGGGCCATTAGCAACGCACATCTGAGTACCCAGATCCCACTACCTTATTAAACTGATCAGAAATCATGGTAAGCAGTAATGAGCTTATATTACCGCCAGTGGCGATTACGGTCTTGCCGTTTAGGGAGAAAATCTCGTTCAGCGGTGTTCGGCCTTCACTCATATTTGATAGCGGACAAACATGTATAGTATGCGTAGTAGTTAGAGTAAATAGTAGTATTCTTCTGATTGGGAAAAATGCTGACAGCAAGTTCTGCCTTCCACAATCCAAGTAGCTTCCTTTCGTCCGACAGGGTACAAATTTGGCCAATAAACCTGTCATAGAGGTTCCCATTTACACATAAGGCTCGACACTGAAGCAGCCTTAAAACAGTATCGTAAATTCATTTATCTTACCAAGATTTATCTTACCAAGAACTGGCTACCACGGAGTACCTTCCAGTGTTTTACATTTCGTTGAAGGCCCCTCTAATGATTGGTAGGTAGAGGCGGAAACAACGCGGACTTACCGTCATGATGATCGACTTCGGACTTCGAGATCTGCATCCCACATCACATAGTAGATACGCCACCAGCGTTCCCATAATTATGATAGGACCGCGGATGTAGTTTCCGGAGCGATTATATTCCAAGAAATCAGGTGCGAGGCTGAAAAGGGTGTGAAGTAAATGCCTAACTTTAGAAAGACTAGTGGAGCTACCCATCTATCAGAGTTGAAGGGTGTTTAACTTGATCTTCATCCCTCTAACAAGGACTAGATCACCAAGTAGAAGACATCTTTCCTCTACAACAGTCGGTGTTACTATTGTTCGCCAATGATATGAAGAGATCGGTTTTTAAATGACCGCTGACGAAGTCTAAGTCCTCGGTAATCGCCGGTAAACGTCTGCATATAGATTACCGAGTCACCCAAACGAGATTGCAGATCTTTGACACTATGTGTCGAGTCCTTAAACGTCTAATTGCAACCATTTCTATGCCGTACGGTAATCGCACATCGGGAATAACCCGGCCTTGGAAGGAGATAAGTTCCCGAAGAAGTGATTTATTTAACCTTGAGCTGCCGCATGCTTAAAAAATCGCAGTATCGAGATTTTCGATAGCTTCAAAGCTTATTTTGCAACAATCAATACAGCAGAGCCGTGTAAAGCCTAGTAATCTGGTAAAGAACTATCGTCAAGAAAACTTTAAACTGAATATGAGCGGACTTGCGTTTCCATACGGCTCAGACTATGAGCAACCCCTTTTTTTGGACCAGCCAGCGTTTCGCCCGCGTCGGCTTAGGATCGTTTGTGTAGGTGCCGGATTCTCGGGCCTAACACTCGCCTACAAGATTCAACATGAGTCACTAAACGAAGAGATGTTTGATCTAACAATCTATGAGAAGAACTCTGGAGTAGGGGGAACTTGGTTTGAGAATGTCTATCCTGGGGTTGCTTGCGATGTGCGTAGAGGGCAATTCTTTTTACAGACAGTATGTGCATCCTACTAAATGCTCTGATAGATACCAGCACACGCCTACACGTTTTCATTTGCACCGAATCCGAATTGGAGGAGGTACTACGCAACTGGACCCGAAATATTGGAGTACATAAAGCAGGTTACTGAGCAATATCAGTTGGACAAGAATGTAAGACTCAACCACCGCATCGTCGAGACCTCATGGAATAACTTGGAGTGTCACTGGAATATCGCTGTTCAAGACGCTAGAGGGACTATTTTGACTGACTCAGCGGATATTCTGGTTCACGGCGGTGGTATTCTCAATAAATGGCGTTGGCCTAGTATACCCGGCCTGCACGCATTCGACGGAAAGCTCGTACATAGTGCTGCATGGGATACTTCTTTGGACTGGAAGAGCAAACGAGTCGCTTTGATAGGAAACGGCTCATCCGGAATCCAAATCCTTCCAGAAATCGCACGTACCGCAAAGCGCGTCACAAATTACATCCGAAGCCCAACTTGGATCTGTACGCCGCTGGGAGGTGACGAGAGCAGGGGTGGTGCAGACTTTGAATATACCGAGGAGGAAAGAAATGAGTTCCGGATGGATCCGAAAAAGCTGAAGGATTACAGAAGACACATAGAGCATCTTCTGAATCGGAAGTTTCCTTGCGTGATACAGGGCAGTAGTTTATCTAATTTAGTCCAGCAACGTTTTGAGGGACTAATGCGCCAACGTCTTAACAACAAAGGAGAACTGATAAAAAACCTCATCCCAGACTTCCCCGTGTTCTGTCGCAGGCTAACACCAGGAGAAGGATACCTTGAGGCACTACAAGCGGCAAATGTGCGCGCGGAATTCAATCCAATCAGATGTGTTACCTCCGCTGGGATTGTTGCAGGGAAAGCAGGGCTAGAGATTTTTGACATGATAATATGTGCTACCGGATTTGATACCAGCTTTATACCTAGCTGGAAAGTAACTGGCAAGAAGGGCGTGCAACTATCCGAACAGTGGAGCTTCGCTCCAGAAGCATATTTTGGGGTATGCACCCCAAATATGCCGAACTTCTTCATGTTCAATGGACCCAACAGCCCAGTCAGCCAGGGAAGTTTGACTACGGTCATCGATTTTGCATCAGAATACATACTGAAATGGTGTAGAAAGATTGCTACGCAAGGCATCAAGTAAGTCCAAATAGCGCTTTACTTAACTGGAGCACTGCTAAAGACTGAATTACATCTTCAGATCTGTATGTGTGAAGTCTGATGCTACTGCTGAATACAATGCGTACGCGAATGAGTTTCTTAAACGTTCAGTATGGGCTGGGAGCTGTCGATCTTGGTATAAGAACGGCCAGCGAGACGGCAAGATATCAGGGATTTATGGGGGAAGCCTACCGCATTATTGGGAATGTTTAGAAGCTTTTCGTAGTGAGGTAAGGGAGGCTTTTATTTTCAATTCTCGGTCAAGTTTTAGCTAATTATTCACTAATCAGGATTTTGACATCCAATACCACTGTCACAATAGATTTCAATTCATGGGAAATGGAAGAACTTCCAGAGAAATGGATGGCAGTGACCTCGGATTTCACCTAGATAGATGACAGACATGTAAATACGAGATCTTAATGACTCGAATCCATTTTACTCGTAATAGGTGTAGTTCTCCCCTAGAGGCTTGTTTTTAAGCATCACCAAATGGCACGATCAAACCCGGTATGGATTTTCAGCTTTAGTTACCAATTTGAAGGTTATATTCTTATCTAGCGGCCAAGAAAATGCATATTGTTGCCGCACACCTTGTCAAGGGGCCTCGTTAGGGGGCCTTATGGGGGGCCTTATTAGGGGGCCTTATTCGGGCCCCTCACTAGGACGCTTCATTGGGGGGGTCATGTGTAGAATAGTTGCTGCTAAATCTCCAACATCTGAAAATTAATAGTCTCAAGTATTAGATAGAACTAAGGGTATATTCTCTCGCGCTATTGTTTATGTTCTATCAATTTCTAAACCATTGTTTGTAGGCTATATCTTAAATTATGACTACCGCTGTTGAGGCTACAAAAAGCGTCGAATCCACTCTCAATTTCTATCTTGAGCCTGCTCTTGGTGGCCATACATCGTATAAACCGGGAACTGCGGGCTACTTTCGCCGCAGATTTGACGAGCATGTTGTGAATATAAATGATATTCGAGGAGACGAAGAAAAATATACCTTGTCGTCTCATGGATTTCAGTATCATCGACACGATAGTGTGGAGAAAGTCTTCGATAATGAAGAGCGGATCAAATCATTAGTTTATCAGGAGACCGAACAACTGCTGAAGGATGTGTACGTTCATGGATCCTCACTTGGTTGCTTCTTGCTACTTACATACTTGAAGCACCGGTGCGAGTAGTGTCTTCGCTTTCTCTCATATAGTGAGGAGGGCCTCCCGAGAGAAAATACAGATATCTGTGGATTCAGATCCAAGACTTAAAGAAGACAATGCATCGATCCCAGATGTCACTCCAGCACAATTTATTCATGTTGACTTTTCCAATGACGGAGCGCAGAGGGTCCTAAAAGATAACTGTCCAGCTGATCTTAGAAACCAGTCTAACAAAAGCCGCTGGGCGATCATCAACGTTTGGCGACCGATCAAGCCTATCGCCAAGGACCCACTGGCTCTATGCAGTTCCAAGTCTGTTAGAGATGATGATTTAATGCCCATATCCGCAGTTCTTCCGGAGAAAGGCTCAGGTCAATACGCGGATAGCATATCGAAAGCGGACGCAATTGAACTATACTATCTGAAATACAATCCTGAGCAGCAGTGGTACTATATTGATTCAATGCATCCTCAAGAAGTAATACTCTTAAAGTGTTACGATTCGATTCAAGATGGACACACTGCTCGACGTGTTCCACACAGCGCATTCACTAATCCCAAGACGAAGCACGACGAAAACAGGGAGAGTATCGAAGTTAGATGCTTTGTATTTTGGGAAGACTAGCCTATATAGTTTATGATTATAGCTTAAGCTCCCACACTAAATTTTTAAATGCGTCCCTCGTATAGTTCCAATGCCAAGGTCGAGAAACCATGTTAGTGTGACTGGCATACCACCAGCCTCATTCTGAAGCCTGAAGTAGGCAAGTAGATCTCGAATGAAACAGTTCTTAGTATCAAGTTGCTAGGTACATGTGTGGCTGTTTTCACACTGCAACCTCTAGCACTCTAACACTGGATTTCTGGGACGATATCGGAGATAAAAGTTTAATCCTCAAACTTGGAAATGCATGACGGGGATGTGTAAGAGTAACACGCTACCCCCACGCCCATAATTGTTATACTATTGTCAAATGCGACATATTTTGAATCCACATGAGCGACACCTTGCCGTGCACCAATTGTAACGGTTCGGAAGATTTCTGCATTCAGTAGAGTTCTCACTCAAGGCGGCCCGTTGATGCAACTACGTGGCTTGTATCAGTATACAGAACTTCTAGGAACGTCTGAGTCTATGAAATGGGCAACTCAATGGTTCCATCATGTTTCAAGGTATCTGTAATATTGTGGAATCGGACGAAACCGGATTCGGGTTGTTGAAGGCGCCGATAATCTCTATGACAATTGCCTATCGCCTTTCTCTGGTCCATGCTGACGGACTCGGAGCGGGTACAGTGAACGCAACGGCAGCGAAGACTAAGAGCTACGAGAGCAGCGAGAGCAGCGAAAAAATTGTTCCGCAAGCCTGGGATTTGTCGTAATTCTGGAGGGTTTCGAGCAAATTGCTGCCCGAAAATTCGTTTCTGCACAGGGGACGCCATGTTCCATTGTCCTACCACAGAACTTCGGTTATAAGACGGACAAACATCCTGAGCGGAGCTCTACAATAAAGATAAGTTAGAGGTGACTTTGCACCCGTCCCTGTGGCGTACGTATAGCTACCCGATATGCCGTGGCGACTTCAATGCACGGTAGCGTCATTCTCCCCGCAGAACAGACCGAGGCCCAACATGAGGCTGATAAACCAATGTCGTGTGCTATTATTGGTTATAAATAGCGGGGAAGGCCAACTGAAATGATAGCAGTGATTGGCCCTTGTGGCCGAGGATAATGAGTTAATCGTGCATGGGGTAAGAAGTGACGACAGGTACAATGGGTGTACGTGCGAAATCAGCATAAGCGGTTTTGTCCGCAATTTAGCATAGAGCTAATATCTAGTCTATCTTCTGTAGTTGTTAACGGGTCTGCGTTAGTTAGTTGAGAATGGGTTCCAGTCACAAAGTCGAGAATCACATCGAAACCAGCACACCGACTAATGGCACTGAGGGAAAGTCTATTCCTCGCACACGGTATGGCAAGGAATTGCCCAAAGAATGGATTCCACTATACAATCAACCATTGAGAACACCTGTTCGCTCTCTGCGTATTGTGTCTATAGGTGCTGGTATGTCGGGATTGAAGTAAGTTCTGAGAGATCGCAAGGTTTCATAGTGTGGAAAGAGAAATAACAGAATGAAAACCCTAGTTTGGCATATAAGATCTATAGAGAATACGACCTAATCGGCAAAGGCATTGTCAGCGACCTATGTATATACGAAGCGAATAATGACATCGGCGGAACTTGGCTGGTTAATACGTATCCTGGAGTGGCTTGCGATATCCCATCCCATATCTACACTTTCACTTTTGAGCCCAACCCGGACTGGAGCGCGTTCTATGTAACTGGGCCCGAGATACTTGCCTACATAAAACGAACGGCAGAGAAATACGACCTCGCACGCGGTGTCAAATGTGGACACCGAGTCGAAAAGGCAGAATTCAACGAGCGTTCGGGGACATGGGCACTCCAAATTCGAACCGAAAATGGCAGTCTTGTGTCCGATGAGTGTGATGTGTTAGTCTCGAGTAGGGGGTTCCTATCTGATTGGAAGTGGCCCGACATAGCTGGTCTTTCCACATTCAATGGCCGCCTTTGCCATTCCGCAGCATGGAATTCAGATTTCGACTGGAGTGGACAACGAGTTGCAGTAATTGGTAATGGGAGCTCGGCTATTCAAGTGCTACCAAAACTGATTGATAAGGCTGATCATGTTACTAATTTTGTAAGTGCTACTTACGCAAAGATCATATGGATCATTGCATCGTGTATATATGAAACCTGACCAACCATGTAAGATTCGAAGACCTACCTACATAACTCCAGGACTAGGATCGGCAGAGATAGAGGGTAAGACTCAATATGTCTACAGCGAAGAAGAAAAAAGGAAATTCCGTGATGATCCTGAAGCACTGAAGAAATACCGAAAGAAGGTACAAAACACAAACAACAAAGCCTTTAGCGTCTATGTCAAGGATTCACAGGAACAAAAAGTCGCTAAAAAGGAGACCACGAAAATGATGAAGAGTAAACTTAACGAGAACGAGACTTTATCACAGAAACTGATACCGGACTGGGAAGTTGGCTGCCGTCGCGCTACACCAGGCCCTGGCTATCTAGAAGCTTTTACGAGACATGATGTCTCCCTTGTCAAGTGCGGCATTCAGCAAATCGAAGAGAGTGGTATTCGAACCTTAGATGGCAACTTCTACCCTATGGACGCTATCGTGTGTGCCACAGGGTTCAATGTCACACACCGCCCGAAGTGGCCATTAATTGGACGCGATGGTATTACGCTTGCCGAAGCATGGAAAGACGAGCCTGTGGCATACATGTCACTATGCGTGGATAGATTCCCGAACTTTTTCCTTTTCACAGGACCAAACTGCCCCATCGGACATGGCTCCTTTATGGCCGTTTTGGGTATTTGCGCTGATTATATATGCCAATGGATCCGCAAGATTGCCGAGGAGGATATCTTGTCCGTGGATGTAAGATCTGAAGCTGTCAAAGAATTTGATGCGTATAGCGACGAGATCATGCAGACGCTCGTATGGAGCGGCAGTTGCCACAGCTGGTACAAGAACAACCGTACTGATGGTAAGGTGACTGCCGTTTGGGCGGGGAGTGCCCTGAGCTTCATGGAAATGACACGCCAATTGCGGCCAGAGGATTTCAATATTAAATATCGGTCCAAAAATCGGTTTAGGTAAGCTGAATGTTCTGAAATGTGGTTTCTGGTGGCGGCACGCGCTTACTGTCGCAGGTTCATGGGCAACGGGCGAACAAGTTTGGAATATGAGCCGAATGCGGACTTGGCGTATTACCTGGTTAAGTAGACCGCTTTTACATGTCGTAAAGGTTCTTCTTTATTAGACATAGATAGCTTGAACCGCCTATGCATGTACAAGGCGGAAATTGACGAATCTAGTTTGAAGGTTCTGAACCGCGACGCTAGTACTCAATAACTAAAAAGGAGAAGGTGATTGAAAGATAAGAAAGGCACGTGATCATAATATATTGGAATCGATGAGTGGGAACCCGGAAATCAACATGAATGTAATTACTATGGCTGACATAGGTAAGTTTAATTGAGGGCATACATAGTGATCTTCCACAACACTGTGTTTGCCGTGCGTCTGTGGGGATCAATATGGTCAAATTCCTTCTTCATTGTCTTGTTGGTATGCATTGAAATGTTGACCATAAAAGTTAAACGAAGATTTGTTGAACAGCTTCTATTCCATTCATCGTTAGGTTTAGAAAAACAATTTGGCTTCATTTGAGTTGATCGAACGATAAAATTTTACACACTGGATTGATTCCCGGAAATGCCAAGACTCTCGAAATGGAGTAGAAAATTACCCCACACAACACAATTTAGCTTGTGCAAATGTCTTGCAACTTGGCGCGCTCAACCGACCCTCCATTAGGTGCCTAAGTACGTATTTCATCAATCTAACGTTTTCCAAAACGAATTAACAATAAACTTAAAATCCTTTCTCTGATAAAAAAAATTTTTCAACTCTTTTTTAAAATTATAAGAATCGCATACGTTGCTACTACTACCATACTAAAGTACGTATGGGCGGGGCTATCGGATTTAAAAATATGCCAAGCAATAAACCATCAACCCCGCCAATATCGATTTCGAAGCACGGAGTATGTTTTGCGTAATAACAACGTATACGATAACTATAGTTTAAAAAAAATAGAAAATATTATTTTATCAAAGGAAAGACTTTAAGTTTATTGTTAATTCATTTTGGAAAATGTTAGATTGATGAAGTGCGTACCTAATGGGTGGTTGGTTGAGTGCGGTAAGTTGCAAAAATTTTGCGAGACTTTTTGCACAGGCCAAATCCCGACATTGGCCACATAAGGATTAGCGCCTACTGACCAGTTAAATCGTCTGTGCCGCCATCCGAGTTGCCCGCGCATGTTGCTCCCTTCAAAGAAATTTAATATCTTCAATTGACTTGACTGTTGAAGCCCAGTGGCCCTTCGCAGCTATGATTAGATCTCAATAGGCTTATACCGCCATCCGCTACGTGTGGAGGTGCCCAACGACATTCTCTTCCGCCACCCTTCCTCATTTCTCCACCGCACAAGCTCTTTGCGCTATCTCGCCATAACAAAAGTTCTCCATTGACGTAAGATCCAAAGCAATAGCAAGAATTCAATAGGTGCGGCAAGAGCACGGGCGCTGCTGTACTAGAGGCTACGCAAGAGTACGTGAAGACCTAGGAGCTGTTCCCGTAACATCAGGTCCTGGCGCGACAAACGCCGTGACGCTGATGTAGGATGCTTTTATGGATGGCACTCCCCTCGTCGTGTTCAGCGGGCAGGTTGTTACGGCTGCAATTGGAGCCAATGCATTCCAAGAGGCAGATGTCGTGGGCATTTCGCGTGCTTGCACCAAGTGGAACATCATGGTGAAGAACGTTGCAGAAATGCCAAAGAGAATCAAAGAAGTAATTGATATTGCCACGAGCGGTCGACCGGGCTCCGTACTTGTGGATATTCCCAAAGACGTTACTGCCGCCATTTATCAGGCACACCATCCCGATCGAAAGCACTTTGTCGATGCACCCTAGTGCTGCCCCACTCGCGGCTGGAGAACTCAGCGGGCACCAGCGCGACGGAGCTATCAAGCGAGTTGGGAACCTTGTCAGTATACTCAAAAATTCTATCATCTTCGCTGGCCAAGGCATCGTTGCCACTCTCGAGGGCCCAAAGCTTCTCAAAGGGCTAGTTGACAAGGCACAGATGCCTGTCAGATTAGCAAAATTAAGAGCCGACTAGATTGATCTACTCAGGTTAAGATTGGAAGAAACCTCTTCCATTCAATTACGAAAGAGACAGAGAGAACGGCCTCATCAAACCACAATCAGTTCTCGAGAAACCCAGCGATCTATGTGCTGATCAGAAAGAGAAGACTATAATTACTACTGGGATCGGGCAACGCCGGATGTGGGCAGCACAGCATTTCCGATGGCTTCCCCCCCGAACCATGATCACTTCCGCTGGTCTTGGAAAGATGGGATTTGGTCTTCCCTCAACAATTACCCGAAGGCTGTACAGCCAGATTCCCTCGTCATCGACATCGATCGCGATGCCTCGTTGAACATAATCATCACCGAACTTGCGACCGCAGCGCAGTCCAACATCGGCGCCAAGGTCTTGATCTTTAACAACGAAGAGCAGGGAACGGTCACACAATGACAAAATCTGTTCTACGAAGACAGATTTTCGCACACGCACTAGAAGAACCAAGACTTGTCAAATTGGCGGAAGCCATGGGTGTTAAGGGTAATCGTGTCTTTAAGCCTGAGGAGGTTGAGGCGAAGTTGATGTGGCTAATGAAGAGCGATGGCCCAGCCTTGTTGGAAGTAATGGCCGACAAGAAGGTGCACAACGTAGTTGTGGCATGGGTTTGGAGTATTTGGTTGCGATCGATAAAGATTCGAGAGAAGAAGATGTATGTCCCCGGCACCTTGTCTGGCTTATTATATGGTCTATAGGGAGGCATCATTGTATTTATACCAACCATTATGAGCCATTGAATACATGCTATCAACTTTATGGAGCAGCTGTTCCCAAAAAGTGTGTCGATGGGCTTTCCGGCGACACGTACTCGTATTGCTTGCCAAAAAACAACTTGTGTCAATCGTAATTCCCCGATGGTCATACCAATACTATCTGCACTACCTTTGTCTCTAAGCAAAGTAAGCCCTAAGCAGGCCATACTCCTACAAAACCTATTGCCATATAGTGACTGATCTCTTCCGTGTCCGCTCCCGTAATGCACGCTGCCTCTTCTCCCCGCCAAGCAGTCCCTTACCGAGGGCTACTAACCCTTGCTAGTGCCTTTTCCACAGCCCATAGCCCACAGCCCACTTCGACCTATCCAAACCCATCCAATCCCGCGAAGCCCAACACCACTGGTTTGATAACCGCACCCAGCTAATTAGTTATGCAGCTCTGCTGAGACAATATTTAGGAATTCGAATTATGCATTTTGTGTGTTTTATGCGTGTGTAGACCGAAGGGGCCAATTTTGATAAATAGACGGGGTAACGGGATTGTGCTGCCTTGGGTTGCGGTGAGAGAGCGAGAGAGAGAGAGAGAGAGAGGTAGGGACGCTGACGCAGGTCTTGTGTGTGCGGCTGGGCTGGCATAGGAAGGGAAAGAATGGAAACGGACAAGTATTTAAGGAGGGTTCTTTCCCCCCCTTTTTCCGAAGAATGTTTTTTGTTCGAAGAGTTACTCGAGATTGCTCTCTTATTGCTATTTGATCGAAGATGTCTGCCAACACTGTCTACCTTGTTACCGGAGCCTCTCGCGGTATGTTCTTGTTGCCCTCCCCCTTTTCTTCCCTCTGCATCTTCTTCCCAGCACCAAACCCCCTTTTTGCCCATGCCGCCCGTCCGCAAGTACCCGCCCAACTCGCGTATCCCCTCGCAGCCTAAATCTCCCTCCACCCCCCATTCCGCTCCTCCCATCCTTCCGTCCCTCCATACCAGCACTACCCCCTCCCCACGCAAACACCTCACTAACCTCCACCCACAGGCCTCGGCCACGACATGACGCTAGCCCTCCTGCAGCGCCCGCACACGACGGTCCTCCCCTGCGCGCGCTCCGCCTCCGCGCTCACCACCGTCCCCGGCCTCCCGCGCCACGAAACAAGCACCTGCATCCCCTTGCTCATCGACAGCGCCTCGGACACGGACGTGCCCGCGGCCGTGACCACGCTCCGCGAGCAGCACGGCATAACCAGCATCGACGTCGTGATCGCGGGAGCCGGCACCGTCAGCAGCATGAAGCCCATCGTCGACACCACGCCCGCGGAGGTCGCGGGCCACGTGGATGTTAACTGCGGCGGGGTGCTGCGGTTGGTGAGGGGGCTGTGGGG
>JANIPN010499148.1:0-12624 GCA_027478595.1 Erythroxylum anguifugum
TCCATCTTGACCTAGTACGTGAGAGGGATGAATTGTCGTTCTAAACAATAGGCCATTAGAAACTACATCCTCTTTAAGTAGCCTTTTACTAGGTCTACTTTAGACTAAAATAAAAGTTAATAGATTAAGAGAAACTTATTAGGTCTTTGACAATAATTGGAACTTGGTTACTAATTGTAATTCTTACTTTAATGACATCATTATTATTGCTTTTAAGCATATTTTAATGGAAAATGTTTCTACTTAAAATGAAAATCATATCCTTCAAATTGAATTTACCTCCCTTTATTCTTTAGTTAAAATGGTAGCCTTATTTGTTTATACATCTAATAATGCATCATTAAGGAAACTACTTCAATATGATATTTTCAAAATAAGTTTAAATAACCTCATACCACATCTCATCTTAAGGGATTTCAATTGTAATATTTTTTGTCATAAAATAAAGGGACTTATGATTCACAAGGCTTCCTCTTATGAAGAATTTAGCAAATATATCAACCAATCTGATTGTTTAGATCCTAAATATAAGGATCATCGTTTAACATGAAATAATTAAAAAAAGAGGCAATTGGTTTACGAGAAGGAAGCTAGATTGAGCCACGAGTAACCCCTCGTAACTTCAAGTTTTTCCTAATGCCAGGGAAAACTTTAGTAAACCTTTATGTTTTGATCAATCACCAATAAAGGTTATTATAAACAAGGTGATCACTAAAAGACAAGCTCCTTTTATATTCAACAATTATAAGTTAGATATTCTAACTTTTAAAAAGTTTGTCTTGAAAGGTTTAGATCTCCAAATGTAAGCATTGGGAATTTTAAATACATGAAAAAACTTTAAGCTATTAAAGTGGAACTAAAAGAAAATTAAATATTATTGAAGTAATGAAAGTACTAGAGTTAGCTTATAACAATCTCAAGTTAACCATATTGATCGAGAAGTAGTCAAACAACTGCATTTAATTACTAGAAATGCTTCTTAAGAGTCCAAGTAATTTCCCCAATGCTATCATAAATCTAACTTACTTAATATGTCAATATATATCTTAGGAACAAATAACCCTCCTTTCTAAGCTTTTTAATAGATTTGATATCAAAGAAGCAATGTTTAACCTTAATGCAAATAAGGCTCTTATTCTCGATGACCTAATGTCAAGTTCTTTTAGAAAATATAGCATTTATACATTTTGGAAATTTTTTCTATTGGTTCAATGCTTATAGAGACCAATAAGACTTACTAAAACCTTGCTCATTGTCTTAATCAATAAGGAGCCCACTAAGCTACTTATAGGAGCTAAGTGACTCAAAAAAGGATACCATTTTTCTTTACACCTATTCATAATTTATCCTTACTCCCCTCATAGATAAGTAATGGAAGTTTAGATTTCACCATAAGTGCAACATTCTTAAGCTTTTAAGCCTTTCTTTTATAGATGATCTATATTTTAGCTAAGTTAATCTTAAATCTATTTAGGTCTTTATAAATGGCCTTAAATAATTTCAGATATTGTCATGCCAAGCAATCAATCAATGCAAAGTTGCTATTATGTGTCAATAGGATACTATAAAGTTGCTAATGTGATAAAGCAGCTAACAGGCTTCAACATTGTATAAGCTCCTACAAATTACCTAGTTATTCCAGTAACCACTTTAATAAGAACCTATGTCAATTGCTTACCTTTATTTGAGATTAATGAGAATTGACAATTATAACAACTAACATTTGTCCTTCATATGAAGATAACTAATTTATTCTATTTTGAATCGTATGCATATGTATTAAAGCTCTTATCTAACGTTGCTCTTGAATATAGTCAAAGATATCGAAATAATACTTAAGAACCTCTTATGGACAAGAAATAAAAATGAAACCCACAAAGCTAAAATCAAATAAAATGAGGTTTGCCTGGCAAATAGGGGTTTGGAGTTCCAATCTATTAACTCAAAGAACAAAGCAATGTTAGCTGTAGGGATTTGAAAGATTTTTATGGATTATGAATCTCCATGGGTCTAACGGATTCATATGCATTTTTAAGAGGTAAAGATTTCAAGATGATTAAACCCAACTCTTAAACCTTGTGGACTTTACAATAGATTCTAGAGTTGAGAGAGAGCTCAAGGATTTAGCTCAAAGTGACGATAGGCAATAAAAAAAGCACGTAATTATAATTTAGTAAATCCTAAAATTGCTTGTGGTATGATAAGTAACAAATTATTTCCCTAATTCCACTGGCAATGATCGAATGATATGGAAGAGACACAATTAAGGGAGATTCACCGACAAATCATGTTAAGAGATTTTATGAGTAATATTCAATTTGTAGACTGTACAAAGATAGTCAAGATTCCAAACTATTTAATAAAGCATTTTTCATCCTTTAACTAACAATAAAACACGTAAACAGACAAAGAATGTAATCTTTATATATTGAATATGTTGAAAATTATATATTTATACAATTAAGAAAATGAATTTCACACTTCCTTATTCTTCAATTATTAGTTTTCTACTTGTATTTGATCTCTTTAGCTATTCCTATGGAGCTTATATTGTAATGTATATTAGTGGCCAAAAATTATGGAATGAACTACCAAATTTAAAATCAACAATAAGGGAGACAGACACTACTTTTTTAGAATATTCTTGGTATGTGCCATTCATACCATATCAAAGAAAAGGAACACTAAAATATTCAAGAAGAAAAATACAAATGATTAGGAATTCTGTGACAATATGTTCAACTGAATTTGATTCAAGAAGAAAAATACAAATGCTTAGGAATTTTGTGACAATATGTTAAACTAAATTTGAAAAATCCCGATAATCAAGAAGATGAAAGTGAATCATAATTCAACAATAGCTCTAATAGGAATATCTAATATTTATTGTTATTATCTTTTTTTGTACCTAATTTTCTTTCCCTTTGGTAATATCAGTCAAGCCTCTAATTATAATGATTGTTATCTTAGGTTCTTAGTTTGTAATCTTTGATTTATTATTGAGCTCTTACTTTTTATTAACATTATTTACCTTTTAAAAAGGGTGAATCACAAAAAATTATAAACTTATCTCAATTTTGTAATATTAGTCTGAGATTGAAAAAGTGGCTAAAATATTCGAATTTTCAATCTTTAGTGAAAATATCAAACATTAACCTTCTTCTTAATAGTGTTGACGTGGCATTTTATGTAGCATTCCACTCTCGCAAGATACGTACCCGACATCCTGAGTGATATCTGAGTGCGAATCCTGCAAGGGTGGTATGCTAGAACAATCGAACACTTAAGACTCAGTATAAATTTTTTTAAAAAATAAGATATGCATATGTGAAAATCAGTAATTAAATTGGGCCCATACTTTTATTTCATAAAACTTGAAATCACAATTGTCATTACACTTTGATCAATCTCTTTTACAAAACATTTCCAAATTTTACCAGTTATTACACATAGAAATATTCGAATACACATTGTACATAAATTGCGGAGTACACAATTTGATACAAAAATAAGAAAATACAAATGCAGACGTGAACTGATCCCGACCTCTACCTCTTACTCGAATGCAGTGTCTGAACTCCCGCTAGCCTAACGAGGTAACTTTTCTAAGCCTAAAAAAATATTGCAAATTTTGGGTGAGTTTTACGAACTTAGTGAGTGACCATTCTCGATGGCTCATTCAATCACATAACACATAATTCACATCATTTATTTAATAACCATATCGAATCACATACACTTGATCAATCGTTTCACATTTTATATTCAACACATCATTTATTTAATAATCATATTGAATCATATGCACTTGATCAATCGTTTCACGTTTTACATTCAACACATTATAATCATTCATATTATGTATATATAGTACACATGAGACTCACTTTCCATTTGTTACTTTGTTGTGACCGAGTGCCTAATTACTAGCTCATATCCCTTAGTGGATATCGAGTTGTATAAGATAATGTCCCATATCCCTTAGTGGATACTGGGTACATTCACACTGAGCCCGAGGCTCTTTTTCGCATTTTGAGCTTGAAGCTCTTTTTCATATTCTGAGCTTTAAGCTCTTATCGGTGGCTACTCTGGTCACAACTGCCTTTATATTTCATGCATTCATGTAACGACATGCTTCAATCACATATGATTAATCAGTCACTTTCACATATCATCGGACCTTAGTCTGACATTCAACATTTATGTTGAGAATCATTCTTTCATTCACATGCATGTTCACATTTTTCTTCGGAACTAAGTCCGGCATTTAACAATCAAGTTAAGAAGCACTTATTTCGTCACATTCACATATAAGGAGCACTTAAAATTTCACATTCATACATCAAGAACTTCGGACCTTCAATGTCTGAAATCAAACAATCAATCTCACATTCACATTGCATGATCATTCAGTACATAATTTATATTGCATAATTCAAATACAGAATTTAAATGAAACAAACACTTAAAGTAAGACCATCTAGGTCAACTCACAGTATGCTCCAGATTAGCAATTACTTCCAAGATCTAGAAACGTCTAAATGCGGGCGTTTACCCTGAACATCCAAATTATGTAATACACACATTGCACACACGTTAATAATTGCACAATTATAAGCATTCATTTATGCACAAATGTGTATACAAAATAAGTACAATGCATGCTCAATGACAATCCCGGCTATATTTTTAACTTTCACACTATATCCACATTCGCATTTTATAACTCAATTACTCGTCATTTCATTTGTAGCATTATTTGCTTTCACAAATAAAAATTTCTCATTCACTTTAACTTGATACTCATTACTCCTCTCCTTTGAATCACAACTATAATCATTTGAATATATGAATATCTTTATTCCCAATAAGCTCATACCTTTGGTACTTTGATATCAACAACTCATTCATTAATGTTATTTGAACATTACAAGATCACACCTTCTCTAAACTCACATAAGTATCATTTATATTTATGGTTTATACCTTAATAAGACCATTAGAATCTCCATTCCTAACTCATTTGGATGTCTAGAGAAGAGGTTATAGGAAAAAGAAGGAAGCATGTTTAGAGTGCAAAGATTGACCCAACAAAAATTAAGTCACGGCCGTGCACTGATGTTGCACAGCCTTGTAGTCCAACTAAATTAAGTCACGGGTGTGAAATCATAACTCATGCCTGTGCACACCAATAAGTCACGGTCGTGCACCTTAACCCACGGATGTGCACACCCGCTAACAAATTTCTAGAATTTTTTTCCAGAACACTCTTTTGGGTCACTATTCTCGATCAATCAGACACTACTAATGAAGTCATTTGGCAATACTTTCTTCTAGGAAATTGTTCTCCTATCTCTTACATTTCTTATGACACCAAAATCATTTAATTTGATTCAGTAATCTGAATGTTATACCCTAACCATTTCGGACTGTTCATAAACTAAAACAGCATTATGTAATCAACTTTAATTCAAACTTTGGAATTTTAAAGACAGAATAAAAATTTGATCTCTTCAAAAAATTTGTAGTCCTATGTCTTTAGTTTACTACATATTAAAAATCATTCCATTCGGTACAGAACAAGGTATCTTCAAAATACTGAAGCATGTTGAATGGAAAAAAACTCCAGTTATGAAGTTCCAAAATTGTCCATCATTTTCATCCCAATTCAATCAATCAATCTCTTCAAAATGAATTTAGATTGTTATAATGTTTGGTGAAGAGGTAGATCAATGTGTTACGAGTCTAATGGTTCAAGTCTCATGTCAATTGGACGTCTGGTGAAGTTATAAGAAAAATATCAAAGGTTGTTTAGAAGTAAGCTCTCTTCGAAAAAATGTTGAAAGACGCACGATCGCGATATCCCACTTGCGCCTGCGAAGTCGCGATCTTGCAAAAGCACGATTGCGACTTTGCTGATCGTGCTTTCTCTCTTCTTCTTCACCGAATATCTCTTCTTCTTCTTTTCTTTCACTTATATCATTTCTAACCTATTTCAACCTCCATTTTTGACTTTATTCAACCCAAAACATTCAAAAAACACACCAAAAACCATGAATCAACACTAAATATCCAAACATCACATATTCGTGCATTTTCACTTTCCTGCGTTTGTTCATTTTCTTCACTGCTGCACTTTTTCATCTCTTGTACATTTTCCACTTTCTTCTCTAACTTCCATTTTTATCATTCTTTCTCATATCTAGACATTACCTTGAACCTATTTCTTACCTCTAAACTTATTAGAGTTCATTTCTCAAAACATCCAAAATACTCACGTATACAACCGAAATGAAAAACAGAGCATAAATATGAATATCAACTTTCATAAATTTCTGCACTAATTCCATACACGTTTTTCGTTGATCTTTCAACTCCAAAATTCATTTTAACACCATCTCATAACATTTTTATCATCAAATACGTAAAAACCACAAATCCATATTTTCATCTTAAACCTACGGTGTTTATGAAAATAACCATTTTCTCATGATCATGATATGACAAATAAATCACCATTTTGTTTCATAAACCAACAACTTAAAAGGATTAACAAGATACTTACTTCTTAAAACTCCAAATTCGTCAAAATCTCAAGAAGCCCTAATTCCTCATGCAACCATATACATCATCTTGAAGGTGGTTTGGGTTAGGTTTTTCTTGAGGTAAAAGAAATAGATAACAAAGTAGGAGTAGTAATAGACAAAAGAAAGCAAGATTTAACTTTGGTGAAGGTTTGATGAAAAACTCTGTGTAAAGGAACAAGCTTGAAGAAGACAACCACGAAGAAGATATTTTTAAGACAAGAACAGTACTTGGTCTTTTAAAGTTAAGAAAAATGTGACTTGGTCTTTCAAAGTTATTGTATGCTAAAAGCTAAACTAGATAAGTGACACTTGTCACTTATTTAACATCTAAGGCTCTAAGTAAGTTATTATTGAACTAGTCCCATATCTCCCATCCTTTCATTCCAATTATCTCTAAAATTCTTCAATATCCTTTAACTCTCATCTTTATTTCCATTCATCAATTTACTCACCAAGTGGCATTTTTCCTAGTCCAATAATATCCAACAATTTCGTAAATTTCTCTTAAAAAATATTCCTCAAAAATTCTAAATCCATAAATTCACTCTCCAATTTGGTTTTCCATACAATTAAATCACAAATTCTCAATATAAATCACCTTTCACATATATCAATCAATTATACCTGGAATGTCAATGAATGCATGTACAATCATTTTAATATGTACAAAAATTCAATTTCACGTGCGTGTAAGCTAACAATATGCATGAGCATGAAAATGAATTTTTCTTAATCTCTCATCGATCTCACAAGTACTGTATTTTTGGGTTATAACTCTTAATATGGGAACGGGATGTTACATTTTGTATAAGCCACATGTATAATATTTTTCAACTAATTAATCTTTATTTAATTAAATCTTAAAATTTTCATAACTTAAGCAAAAGTTTCAAACTTAACGCCATAGAAGAAAATGAACCTATGGTTGATGTTGATGTTGATGATGATAATGTAACATTAGTTAGTCCCAGGAAGGATAATGTTAAGATATGTACTAAGTTATTTTATTGATTAATTTTGGGCATTATTTGTAATTGTACAAAGTTGAACATTTTTTGGATTTTACTATGCTAAGTTATCTATCTTATGTGGGACTCTTATGTGAAGATTAAAATCCTAATGAGGATAGGATTTAATTGGAATCAAATTGCCATATCTTGACTAATATAAGATGTAGTCATTTGGTGATTTTTGGACTCTTATTTTGACATCCTATTTTGGGATAATGGTTATCTAAGGAAGCATAAATTTTGGAGATTTGGTTTGATTATTTGCAACTGTAGTGTGGATGGGATTTACGAATGTTGTGGACTGAAGTGTTGTCATTTTTTGTGTGAAAAATGACATGTAACTTGTGACTCGACAGTTGTGATTTTTGGGGTAATCTTAGATCATTTTTGCAGCTGGTTTTGTGGGATACGATTCTGATTTGGTGCTACAACTTTCTCTTAAGGTTTCACGACCTTGATGCTAGGTTCATTGTGGATCAAGAGTGTTTTTTATATTTACACATTCTTCTGTTTTGAATACCCATTGAGGGTTGTATTGTGTTGTTGATTGTGTTGATTTTGACAGCTACGTATTCTCCATCTTTGCAACAATAAAGGGTTGTGTGATTGTTGATTTTGTGTGATTTTGGCAGCTTCGTTTTCTTATATTTTTGAATGACCATTGAGAGCAATTGAGTAGTTGGTTTTTCTATGGTTTACATGAATCTTTAGTGACTGTTAGATGTTTTTATGAAGTGTTAATTTCTGGTTGTTGGTTGTGATTTGTGGGGTGTGAAAACTTTACAAGTTTTCGTGATTGTTGTAGCTATCACTTATGGTCGATGGTGTAATTATTGTTAGGTTGATTGAGTGTTAATCGTGGGTGTTTATGGTGGCTGTCAACAGTGGTGATGGTGTGTGTAAAATTCCAACAACCATTGTGGATTTTGTAGCTTCGATATTTGTAACGTTTCAATGAAGAAGCGTTTATGTTTGTTGGTGATTTTTCTACTGCTGTGTGTGGGGTGTTTCAGTGATAATATCAAAAGATTACATTAGCATTTTTTCGTTAATAAAGCAGCATATTTAAGGGAGTTGCTTTTTATCTCAAATGTTGTCTTTGTTTATGTTGGTTATTTTTTAATTACTTGAGTTGTTTATTTCGCATCGTTATCACTAAACGTTGTTAAGAAAATCTTCTATTGAGGTTAATATGAGACAGTCGCGCTATTGGGTGTGATTTGCTTTCACAGGTTATGAGGATGAGGGATATTATTAAGGGTTGAGTGAGTTAGCCCAGTAAAGCCTTGTATAAAACTATTTTCGTCAGGTGAAAGTGATTAAGTTGGGTGAGTGCCCCATAAATGTATACAATGTGTGTCAAATAGCGTTACCAAATCTCAAGTGTTGATTTGTTTATTTTATGTTTAATTTTTCTGTTTTCATTTGTGCTAGAAACAACTATGGCTAAACTAGAATTTTTGTGAAACTACATCCTTTCAGGATTTTCAGATAACGAGATCATTTATGAAGATGAAATAGTTGTGTCCAAAGTTAGTAAGGATGATTGTAATGTTTTGCAAAGTGACAAGGGGATGGATGTAGTTGCACTTCATCTTAACATCAAAATCACAGTCGGACAAAAGAGGAAGAAGCCTTTAGGAGAAGAATTGAAGTCTCTTAACTAGATATGTGAAGCTGT
This sequence comes from Erythroxylum anguifugum, assembly GCA_027478595.1. NCBI lineage: Eukaryota > Viridiplantae > Streptophyta > Magnoliopsida > Malpighiales > Erythroxylaceae > Erythroxylum > Erythroxylum anguifugum. The sequence continues at coordinate 9,279 of JANIPN010499148.1, forward strand.
AAGAACCATATAGGCGATAACAAATGCTGAATATAAAGGAGAGAGATGGGATCAAATTTGGCATCAATTTCAAGTCTTAGTACTGATTATGTAGTTCTCTATACAAAAGATAAAGAATGTAGTTATGGGCAAGCTCAGGAGCAAGTTTACAAGTTTTTTCTTAAAAGTATATATAACAAATGTGTTGAAGCTTTAGAAAAATAGAGGGAAGAAAAAAAAAGACTAATAAATTTGCAAAATGTACACTAGTATTATTATTCCTTCTAAGTTGAATAATTATACAAGTGTTTATTATAAGTTACATCATGATATTATTTTAAAAAGAAACTAATTGAAATAATTCTTGTTTGTTATATACAACTCATCTAACTAACTCCTTCTTTCTTCCATTTCTTCTTTGCTTCTAGAAGTAGATTTCTATTTTCTTCCTCACACTCCCCTCTAGATGAGCATGATCAAGATGAATGTTGATCGTGTCCATCTTGGCAATTGAAAATGTGAACTGAGATCATCTAAGTGCCTTTATGTGAATGTCTATAATTTGCAGTTTAGTTAGCACATATTCCAGTTTTACACTTCCTTCTTCAACCTTTTTCCTGATAAAGTGACAATCCATTTCAAAATGTTTTTTCTCTCATAATGCACAAGATTTTAATAGTGGATTGATTATCACAATACATCATGATTTTTCCTTCATATTTCAGTCTAAAGTCTTCAAGTAGATTCTTTATCGAAAGCACTTCACAACAAGCAAGAGTCATAGCTTTATACTCAGCCTCGGTTGAGCTTGAAGCCATTACTAATTATTTTTTTAACTTTCCAACTAACCATAGCTCCTTCATACAAAGCATAGAAACCAGATATGGATCTTCTAGTGTCTAGAAATGTTCCCCAGTCACTGTCTATGTAACATTCTAGCTGTGTATTTTTTCTTCAGTGTTTAGTATAATTCCCTTTCCTGATGTTCCCTTCAAATATCTGACTACTTTCAAGGTTGCCTACTAATGTATCTTAAAGGGGTTGGATCATGATTTGTGATAGAAGATGCACTGAATAATTAAGGTCAAGTTTTGTAAAGGTGAGGCATATCAATTTTCCAAGTAGTTTTCTATAGGTTGGTGCATCATCCAAAAAATCCTTTTCCAGTTGTCTTAGTTCATGACATGGTTCAGTAGGTATTGGACTCAGTTTTGCACCTAACATTCCACATTATTCCACAATATCCAATGTATATTTACTCTATCACAACATTATTCCTTTTTCTAATCTTACAATTTCTACCCCAATAAAGAATTTAGGTTACCCTAAGTTTTTAAATCTAAACTTCGTACTCAAAAAATTGAGTACTCTATCATTTCCTTCCTATGTTTTACATCCAATTAGAATGTCGTCTACATAAACCAGTAGTGATACCAAACCATCAAATGAAGAATCTTTAGTGAATAAGGAGTGATATGACCTGAACTAAGAGAAACCAAACTCAAGTAGAGCTTTAGTAAACTTGGAGTTTCACTATCTAGGGCCCCGTTTAGGTCAATAAAGTGATTTTTTTAAGCTTGCATGCTAGATGATCAGTTGCTCCATACTTCTTCCCTTTTATTTCATAGCCTTGAGGTAATTCCATGCATACATCTTCATGTAATTTTCCATTTAGGAATGCATTGTTGACTTGAGTTGTTATAATTTCCAACCAAGTTTTACAACTAGTGTAAAGAACAATCTTACATTAGTTTGCTTAACCACTAGATTGAAGGTTTCATGATAGTCAAAACCAGCATTTTGATTAAACCTTTTTGCTACAAGTCTTGCTTTAAATTTTTGTAGTACCCCATCTGAATTTATTTTGGTCTTATATACCCATTCGCACCCAACTATAAGTTGTCCAAGTGGATGACATACTATTTCCCATATATGATTCTCTTCCAAAACATATAGCTCTTCGGTCATTACTTTCCTTTAATGTTCCACTTACATAACCTCATGATAAAGAATAGATTCTTGTAAAGTTGAAAGTGTAGATATAAAACAATTATATTTCTTAGAGAGGTTGGATGTTGTGAGAAAATTAGAGATGGGGTGATAAGTGGTTGATGATGAATTTTTCTTAAGGTTATGTTGATATATATTAAGATATTCTGGAATTTTTTTGTCTTGTTAATCATCTAACCAATTGTGGAAGGCTGGTGGGTTGATTGAATGATTGAATATAAGGTGACTGAGTTGGTAAAGTAAAAGTATCTTATGAGGATGATGCAGTCAATGAAGTGATGTAATTAGGAAAACATCTTAATGCATTTTCAAGCTTATTACTAACATTGCCATATAAATGTGATGTATTCAATGAAATGTCATAGTAAGCAGTATTAGGAACGAGATGAGAGTGGTTATTAAATTTGTTGATGTAAGATGAGTAATTGGAATGAAAAGGAAAGATATGTTCATGAAAAACAGCTCCTGAGATAAAGAGTTCATGACTATCAAGATCATAAACTTTGTATCCTTTAATGCCAATGGGGTATCCAATAAAAACACATTTCCTTACTTTAGCTTCAAATTTTTGTTTATGATTGTGAAGTGTGAAGGTAAGATGAAGAGAACCAAAGATCTTCATGTGTGAAATATAAGAGCTCTAGCAACAATAGGCAAAAGCTAATGTTTTCTTTCAACCGTGGCATTTTGTTGAGGAGTTTCAACCTTAGCATTGTCAAATCTTATTTGCTTAATAGTAATATTGAATTGAGTTTCAGTCAGTTTATAAAAGCCAAGTAGGATCAGCTGAACATCTAACTTGTGACTCATGAGAAACCTACGTGACTCTAGTGAAATCATCCACAAATGTAATGAAATAGTGAAAACCTTCGATTATTGCATCAGAGTATGGTCCCCATACATCAATGTGCAATAACTCAAAGGGGTGCTCAGTGTTTTTGACATAAGAAGGAAAAGGAAGTCTATTTTGTTTGGACAACGGATAAATTTCATAGATTTTATTATAATGAAAAACTGCATTAGGTTTGGATTTATGTATTACACCCAATCTGTCATGAGAAACATGACCAAGCCTATAATGCCAAATTTGAAACAATAATGACTCTAAATTCGTGTTTACATTGGAAACAAACTGTCACGACCTGGTACCACATCGGGCCCATGACAACTGCCGCATAATCAGGCTAAGGACACTAACAATATCCTTAATCCAACTATGCAAGGCTAACTGAATACCAACTCTTTTCTTTTTTTAAAAAAAATTGGGCAACACAACGACCATATTTTTAAAATCTCAAAACCTGCAAACGATTTCAAACACACTTCTATATTCACATCCAACCACAACTCCAGGACT
>JANIPN010500943.1:0-12611 GCA_027478595.1 Erythroxylum anguifugum
AATATCTATTTAATAAATAATTTCTTATTTTTCGCGAATATAGATAATTTAAATATATTTTTAATATTATTTTTAATAATTCGATTTTTCTTTATTAAATAAATAAAATTAGAATTCGATTACTATTTAAAAATAAAGAATTTTTTAATTTTTTTTTTTAAATAATATTTTTAGTAATTTTAAATATACTATTTAATCGAATATTTAGAATATTATCGATATCGATTCTATTTCTTTTAAATATTTTAATTAAATTATTTTTAGCTAATCTTTTAAAAAATAATATAATTATAATAAAATTATTAAATTAAAATTTATTTATAAAATCTATTATAATAATTTAAAATTAAATATAATAATTAATAAAATTCTTATATCTATCGATTATTTTAGATATATATATATCGAGATAAACTCTAATATATTTAATTTACTCGCTATTTTTAGTACGATATTTTTTTTTTAATTTTTTATATATTTTATTCTAATTATTTCGACGAAATTTCTTAAATAACTAAATATAGATTCTCGAAACTAAATTATAATATTTCGATATTCTATAAAGATATTTTATTTCGAAAATTCTATAATTATTATATAAATTATATTATTTTTTTAGAAAATTTATAATATTATTTTTAATAAATTATAGAGCTATATTCGAATTAAATATCGAAAATATCTATCGTAAAATATATATTATTAATATTACTATCGATATTTATAATCTATTATTTAGAGTATCTTTCTATAATTAAATATTCGGAGATATTAAATATACGAAATTCGATAATATTATAGAGATATTCGTAAATCTAATAAATAGATTAGCTATAGCTATAAAGATTTTATATTTTCGACTATTTCTAAATAGATAATACGATTTAATATTTCTAATTTTCTAAAAATAAGAAAATAATAATTTATTTATTTAATTTATATCTATAGAATAATTATAACTATTATAGTTTCGATATTCGTATTTCGATTAATAATTTTAATATTAATTTTCTTAATAATTCTCGTTATTAATAATAAGAGTCTAATTTTAATTTTTATTTCTAATATTCTAATTCTTATTTTTATTCTAATAGTTTTTTTAATAATTAATTTTAATTAAAATCGAAATTACGATATTATATAAATATTTAATTATTACTATTTTTATTATTAATATAAATTATATTTATAGAATAATAAAAAACTATAGATTTAAATTATTAATAATTTTAATAATTTAAATCGAGATATATAAATAATTATTAGATTATCTAAAACTATTTTTTACTATTATTAAAATAATTTTATATATTAGAGATTTTAAACTATATCGAGTATTAATTTTAATTTTAATATCAATTTTAATCTCTTAGCGACTATACTCTTTCGAGCGATAAAAGCGGATATATATTAAAAGTCGATTTTAATAATTAATATCTACTTTTAATATAGTTAGCGCGATAATAAGATACGCGTTTTTAGTATAATTCGCGTCGAAGAAACTATAAATTAGTTTTCTTCTTATTCTTATATTTAAATATAGAATTTTTAATTATAATTAAAGCTTTAAAATCGCGATATTTATAAGAAATCGATAATTATAGTATTTTTATTATCTCTCGAATAGACCGATACTCTCTTATTTTTTTCGTAATATTATAAAAATCGAGTAAATTTCTATAATAGCTATTAGCTCTTATCTAGCTATTCTCGTATTTAAATTAGCTTTTTATTATCTCTATTATCTTTAATTAATTTCTCGCGATATAGCGATTTTCTATCTAATCTCGATATAATTTTAAATATTCTCGAGTTCTCGTATAATCGCGAGTTCGATATTTTTTACTCGACTATCTTATTTCTATACTATATATCGCTTATTTTAAGAGAAGAATATATAAAGAGACTATAATACGAGCGTATAGAGAAAGATAATAAAATTATACTCTTTCGACTATACTATAAATATCGCGATATATATCTCGATACGAGAAAAGACTATAAGATTCTATACTTTTTTTAACGTATTATTGATAAATTTAATAGATTATATAAAAGATAATTAAATTAATAAACTATACGAAGATATATTAAACGATCGATTAAAGAATATCTTATTCGACTCGATATCGAGAAAATAGATATTAAAAAGAAGAATATATAATAACTCTCGACGTTTCGAGACTAAATTTTAATTAAAACTCAATCTCGAGAGATAAATATTACGCGAATTAAAATATAGACGAGATATTAATATAAATTTAAGAAAAATAATCGACTACGCGATTAATTAAAAAAGCGTAAAAGAGATAAAATATATACTATCGAATATAATAACGATAGTCTTTTAATTAATTTAGACGAGATTAATAAGAATATAGATAAAAATTTAGTATATAAGCTATCGTTCGCGTCTCTATTTTCTAATATCGAGATCGCGATTAATCTACGAGTTCGCGAAACTATCTCGCGAGCTATTAAGAAATTTTATAAATTATTAAATTAAAGTTTAAATAATAGAGTCGCGAGTAATATTATCGAGCTTATTAAAATATTTAATATATATAGTAAGCGTAATACTAAATTTATAGAATAGATAATTTCGATCTAAAGATAGAAAAATTATTAATATAATCGTATATATAAGAAAGAGATAAAAATAAGATATTAAGAATATTAATTATAAAAATAATATATATAGAAATTAGAGAATAAAATTATCTCTTTTAAGAATATTTTAACTAAGATTCTTAAGTTATTACGAGCTCGATAATAGTATATATAATAATAGAGTAATTATAGAGTGAAAATTATCGAATATATTACTCTATATTCGATAATTTATAGTCGTATCGTATCGAGATTTAATTCTCTTATAAATATATATAGTAATTAATTAGAAATATCGCGATTCGATAATAATAAATTACGAGACTATCTCTAACTCGCGAGCTATACGAGAATATATTTTTTATTTAGAGATTTTATATAAGACTAAATACGTTCTCGATTAATATTCTTATTAAGCTTAATCGTTAATTATATACTCTTTTCTTTAAATTAATAGCTCTATAGTCTCCGATAAAGCTAGTTATAACTCTATATAGTACTATATAGACGCTATCGCTATATAAATATCGTATTAATTTATTATAAAATATCTAATTTTATAAATTATAGAGTATTAGAAAAAAATATTAGAAATTATTTATTTCTCGAAGATATATATCGAGACTATTTTCGCTCACTATACGATTATTATTAATTTTATCGAGCTATAGATTAGAGAGAGAGAAAATTAAACTATCGAATAATATAATATCTTATTATTTAATTCTATATCGTTTTTTATATTTATTATAAAAGTATTTTTAATCTTACGATAGTCGATATATATTTATAAATATACTATTAATCTATCTCTATATAATACTAAGATCGTCGCTATTAATATTTAATTTACGTATAAAATACTCGATACGATAAATAGTAACGAATAGATACTATTCGATTATAGACTCGAATTTAATATTAAGATAAAATAATATTTAATTAAATATTATATATAAATAACTCTCTAATCTTTCTAAAATATCGAATAATTATTACTAATATATAGAGTATAAGAGCCGTATTAATAAAATCGTAAAAAGAAGATCCGATAGTAGATTTAATCGGCGTTTCTATATAATAGTATTAATTCCGAGTATCGTATTTAAACGAGCGAATTTAATCTTAGAAAATCTTAAAAAACGCTTTATTTTATTCTCGGATTAGTAATTAAGAGAGAAATCGAATCTTTTATATTTAATTAGCTAATATAATAGATAATTTCGTTTTTTTATTATCTTTAAAATAATATATAGAAATAAAAATAGTAATATAGAGTTATTTTAGAGAAATATATCGAGAATATAAGACGATATAGTGATATTATAAGCTTTAAAGATCGTAAAATTATTTATATAATTAAAAATTCGAAGATATCTATAGTAATTATTAGATAGATAATATATCGTAATATATATCGCTATTACTAGAGCGATTAGATTAATTATCTACTAAGAAATTAAAATTGAAATTAAAATTAATTTTTCCGCGGTAGCTTAAGATCTCTATTAATTATATTTATATAAAAATAATTCTATAGAAAAAACGAAATATTATCTATAGATATATAATAAATATTTTTATTTATTAGAATTAAATCGATATTCGCTCTTATTTCTATAATAATCTTTTATTTAATATACTATATCGTCTCGAGATCGCTAAATTATTAAAATTATAATTTTATAGAATTATTCTTTAATATAAATAATAGATCGATATAAATAATAAATATAGATTCGATTAGATTTAACGAATAATTATATCGTCGAAATTCGATAACTCTCGAAATTATTTCGCGAATTTATAGTAAGCGAGAGCGAATTCTCGATAGAAATATCGATAGAAATATAAAAGATATAATTTCGCGAGAATATAGTTAGATTAATTAATAATCTCTATTAGGGGTCTTGAGCCACCGCGGAGAAATATCAATATCAATATCAATTAGGATAGATTGCCGGAAATTTAATAGCGATTATCAATAATTGATATTCACTATCAAATTTTCGACCTCCTAAGATCACCCGGGGCCACCCGGGGCAAAATTGATAATTCTTCCCGGCGCTAAGAAATATCAATTGTCTTAGCGGCAGCCCCCACCCCTATGTAAAATATCCTCGGTTGATATTGATATTGATATTGATCGCAGGTGCTCAAGACCCCTATTATAAAATTAAAATATAACTAAAATAACTCTTATAAGATCTAACTAATAGATCTTTTTAGTAAAAGAAGATCTCTAAATCTAAAAATCGGAGATTCTTAGATATCTATCTAGATATAATCTATATTAGTTATCTTAAGATTTCTAGAAGAAATTATTATCCGTATTTATTCTCGATACTACTAAACGCTATAACGCTATAATATCGAAAGATCGAAAGTCGAAGCTCGCGAATCTCTATATCGAAGCTAAGAAGAAATTTCTTAATCTTAATTATAACGAATTCGCTAATTCCGATTCTTTTAGAGCTTTTATTACGATTTTCGGAGAGTCGAACGAAATAGATACTCTAAAGAAATTAAAAAATAAGAAAAAGAGAGATACTCTTAGTAATAATAAAAGAATATTTATAGAGAGTTTAGACGAATTACTAAAAAAAAAGAAAGAGAGAAAGAGAGAGAAGAAGAAGAATAGCTAAAAATAAACTACTAATACTAATAGTCGAAATATATACTATTTATTCTCTATGTATAACGTTTCGATATCTTCGCTATATATAAATATATTTTAAATTTTAATCTATATATAAAAAAAGCTTTATATATATATCCGATATAATAATTAGCCGAAATCGAAGAAATTAATCGAGTATAGCTTATATCGCCGTAGCTATATAAGAAATCTCTACTATAAATTAAACGAACGAAGTGTAACTATAAGTATCCGAGCTCCGTCCGAAATCGCTATAGTCTTAATATTACTACTAAAAAAATATATAAATATTATCCGAAGATAGTCGGATACTATAATATAATTACTCTCGATAAAGTACCGAAGTATCTATCGGAAATTCTTAATCTTATATTTCGATAAATATTCTATCTCGATTTTTCGTAAGATCCGATCGATATTAACTATAGTTTTATCGCTTAAAATAAACTATTTCTATTATAATTTTCTTTTATTAAATCGTTATAAAATATAATTACGATATAAAATCTATTAAGCGATATTTCGAATAAAAAAGAATTAAAATAAATATAATATATATATATCGTATATAAAGATAAAATAGAGCTCTTTTAACTCTATTTTAAATATTACGAATTATATAAAAATAAAGAATAGAATAATAATATTTTAGTATTTTATTAATATATCGTTAATAAATTTAAAATACTATTTAAAAAGAAATTAAATTTATTTATCGCGTATAGATATATCGAAAATATTATAAATTAATATTTTAAATTAATTATATTCGAAACGATTAGAATAGAAAAAAAGAATATATAATAACTATCTTTATTACGAAATTAGACGAAATATAAAAAAATATTATCGAGAGTAATTATAGAAAAAGAAAAATCGTAAAATATAAATAGATCGTAAAACTATTAATATCTAAATTATTAAAAATACTTTATATAAACGTAAAAAAAATAAGAATTATAGAAAGATAAATTATAATAAATTATAAAAGATTATAGATATCGATAAAGAGAATCTTATTTAAAATATACTCTATAAATTCTAATCCGAATTATTCTTTATTTTTTCCGAACTCTCGATTATTAAATATACTAAAATATCTATTCGCCGCGATAGATTATAGATATCTCGAAACTCTAATTATTCTCGGAATTTAAAATAAAATAATAATAATCTTATCGCGATATTCGTTTAATATTCGGATCGAATTAATTAATATTAGCGAGATTATTTAAAAATAGAGTAAAAGAGAGATAAATTAAAAGATAAAAAAAAAAGAAAAAAATTAAAATTCGAAAATAAAAGATATATATTTATATAATAGAATTTAATAAATTTCGAGACGAAATAAAAAGCGAAATAAATAAAATAAAATTTATATTAGAAAATATCTTAATTAAAATAACTAAGATATTCGAGAATAGATAAATTCTAATCTCGAATTAAGCGAGCTATTAAAATTATTAAAGCTATTAAAAAAGATACTAATTATATTATAATACTATATTTATTTTCCTCCGGCGGATATCTTTAGTATTTTATCGAAGATATTTATATTATAGTATCCGACTATCTTCGGATAATATTTATATATTTTCTTAATAGTAATATTATAAGACTATAGCGATTTCGGATAAGACTCGGATATTTATAGTTACGCTTTATCTATTTAGCTTATTTATTTAGCTTACTTATTTAGTTTATCGTTTAGCTTATAGTAAGAGCTTCTTATATAGCTACGACGACGTAAGCTACACTCGATTAATTTCTTCGGCTTCGACTAATTATTATATCAAATACGCGTACGAAGCTTTTCTTATATATAGATTAAAATTCAAAGCGCGCTTACGCGTAGCGAAGATATCGAGACGTTATATAGAGAATAAATAGTTTATTTCTAGCTATTCTTATTCCCTTTACTCTCTCTATTTCTATTTAATAGCTTATTTAATTTTCTTATTAAATTATTATTATCTTCGCTAAAAATAAAATTCTCCTTTCTATTACGTATCTTCTTTAGAAATTTTCTCGCCGCGTTATTTAATCTCGTCGCGTTATTTATCTTAAAGATTTCGAGAAAGAATTCGAGTATATCGGAACCGATATCGGTATCGTTAATAGTACTCAGCGTATAGTTACGAAGCTCCTTTTCCGTAAGCTCGCCGAGTATCTTATAGATAATCGTAATTTTCGATATTATAGTATTTAGAAGCTATTTCGTATCAGTATCGTATAATTAAACTATATAGATATTATACTAGTAGTATCAATAGTAGACTACGATCTATTATTCGATAGATACGTATCCGATACGATACTCGATATAGTATTATAATTTTCGTATAATTATCGCGATATAGTATTAAAGAAAAATAGAAAGATTAAGATAGATTACGGTCCGTCTATCTCTTTTATAGTTCTAGCTACGCGTAAATTAGTACTATTTTAACTAATCTTTAGATATAGTTCCGAAACTATAGATTATTAACGTAACCCGTAATCCGCGTATATATACGTAACTCGCGTATCTATATATAATCCGTGTATATATATATATATATATATACGTAACTATTTACTTGTCTATCTATATAGATAAAAGAGATATCTCCGTTACGGTTCCTTACTTCTATTTACGCGAGCGCGGTGATATTATTATTACTAAAGTATAAAGCTTCCGCCGAGAGAATTTTTTTTATAAAAGTATTTATATCAGCGCTCGGATACGGCTACTATTTAGTAGTATCTTTTAATCACTAGCGTAGTTAATCTATAGTTATCTATCTATTATATTATATTTATTTTATATATATATATTAAAATTATAATAAATAATTTAGAGCTCTTAATTTATTATCTAATCGAATAATTTTAGACTATATATTATTTAATAGTAAAAAAATTATAATTAAATCGTCTCGAGATTTAATTTTCTCGTATATATATATAGTAATTAATTAAAAAAATCGTAATACGATATAAATATATAATAATATCTCGTTATATTCGAAATAAATATTAAAATATATTCTTTATTTATAGATTTTATATTAATCTAAAGATATATTCGATAGATATTCGTATCGAGAATAATCGATAATTAGTTACTTATTTCTCGCGATCGGTAATATAATATCTCTTAATAAAATCGAATATAATACTATATATAGATATATATATACTATTTCTATAGAGATATCGACGAGATATATCGACGAATATTTAGTTATTTTTAGTATAAATAATATTAGAAAAAAATATTAGAAATATCTCTCGAAATCTTATTTTAAAATTAGATTTTATTACTATATAATTATTATTAATTTCTCTCGACTATAATTTTATTAATAAATAAATTAAATTATCTAATAATATAATATTTTATTATTTAATATTATAATATCTTTTATATCTATTATAAAATATCTTTTAGTAATTTATAGAACGATAAATTTAAATAAATATATTATCGATTTATATTTAAATATATCTTAATTTATCGCTATTCGAATCGAATTTATATATAAAATATTCGATACGATCTAATATAATCGTAAAATATTATTTAATAATAATATTAAATCGACTATTAAGATATATTAAAATCGAATTAAATAATAAAAAAAGATAGTCTTTCGATTAATTAAGAATTTTCTTTAATTTCTATTATTTTAAAAAATATAATAGATAAATTAATAGATATATAAAAAATAGATTCGATAAAGATATAAATCGATTCTTATATTAAATTATATCGATTTCGAAAAGATTATTTAATATATAGAATTTATTTTTCGAGAATTTACTATTTATTAACTCGTAATATTTTATTAAATAGATATATATCGAAAGAAATATTTAGTTTTAATATTAGATTAGAAATCGAGCGAGAAATCGAATTATTCGTACTCGATAGAAGAGTAATAAATTCGATTTATATATTTAAGAGCTCTTTTACGTACTATATATAATAAAAGAAAAAATATTACGATCTTATCGAGTTTATTATCTATTTTAAAGAGATCTATAGCTTTATAAAGCTTAGAATTATCGAAAAAATAGCTTAATTCTAAGATTTTATCTAAAATAGATTCTTAGAGATTTAAATTATATTAATTAATCTACTATAGATTAATTTATATAGAAATATATTTATAAGCTAAATAGATTAAATAGCTTAGTATCGCGTAATTGAAATCTCAATTAAAATCTTTAATTAAAATCTTTACTAAATAATTCTATTCTTTAAGAAATCTTAAAGATTTTTTATTAATATTATAGATATTCTTTTATAATCTCGTCGATATTTCGAGATTTCTTTTTTATAATTTCGTTACGATTTTATTTCTACTCTATAGAGAGTTTATAGAGATTTTATTTATATTTTATAGAGATTTTATCGAGATTTCGTTAGAGTTTCTCGCGAAATTCTTAATAAAATTCTTAATATAATAAAGAGAGTTTCTTCGAGAATTTTTCGCGAAAGTTTTCGAAATTTTAGTTTTTTCGATCTAATTTCGAATTAAAATATTTATAATTCTATAATTAAGAAATTATAGATTAATTATATTAGTAATTAAAAGATACTAAATATATAATAGCTATATTCTAATATTAATATAAATATTTATTTTATAAAAAAAATTCTCTCGATAGAAAGCTTAATATTTAATAATAATAATATTATTATTATTATCGCGCGGACGCGACTATCCGTATAGATAGAAGAAGATCGTAGTAAAAATACTTCTATCTATATAGATAGATAAATACGCGATTATATTAGTAATTTAGTAATTCGGAATCACTTTTAAAGATTAATTAAAATCGTAATCTCTAATTTATATATAGCTAGACTATAAAAGATATAGACGAATTATAGTCTATTTTAATTTTTTTATATTTAATATTATATCGATAATTATATCGAATTTTAAATATTATATTAAATATTATATCGAGTATATATTATATAGAGCGTTAATATAATATTTATATAATTTAATTATATAATATTAATACGAAATAACTCTATCTAAATATTACTATATCGAAAAAAAAATCGAAACTCGATTTATTTTACTATCGCGCGAAAAAGACGATCGATAGCTATATATTTAGTAAATTTAACGATCTCGTCGTTATCGCGAACGATCTCGCGAATAGTCTTATTCGTTCGAATAATCTTAAGATCTTTAGAAAAATCTTTCGATCCGAGAGTAAATACTCGAACGAGACGAAAGTTCTAAAGAAATTAATTAGAAAGAATAAAAGAAATATTTTTAATAGAGATAAGAAAGCTCTAGTAAAGAAATTAAATAAGCTATTAAAGAGAAAAAGAATAAAAATAGAAATAAATAAGAGAGATAAATAAAAAAGATAGTTAAGAATAAATCGTTAATACTAATAGTCGAAATATATATTATTTATTCTCTATATTATAATATCTCGATATTTTCGTCGCGCGTAAGCGTATCGAATTTCGATCTATATATAAAAGCTTTATACGCGTATTCGATATAATAATTAATCGAAATCGAAGAAATTAATCGAATATAGTTTATATCGTTATAACTATATAAAAAAAATTCTTATTATAAACTAAACGATAAATTAAATAGATAAATTAAATAAATAAAATATAACTATAAATATTTAGATCTTATTCGAAATCGCTATAATTTTATAATATTACTATTAAGAAAATATAAATATTACTCGAAGATAGTTAAATATTATAATATAAATACTCTCGATAAAATATCGAAAGTACTTATCGAAGATTTATAATTCTATATTAGAGTCTTTTTTTTTTCGATTTAGATTTATAATTTTAATTATAATTATTTATAAGAGTATCTATAAAATACTATATTAATTTTTAGAAATTATATATATTAGAATATTTATTTTATTTAATAAGATATTTAATTATTTTTTAACGAATTCTTTTATTAATAATTATTTTAATATTCTAATACTCTTTTTTATTAATTAACTATAGAGTCGATAGTTTCGATAGAATATTTTTCGAGATTCGACGATAAAAGAACTCTAATAGAGAGATATAGAATATCGAATAGATCCGATCGTATAATATCGAAAAATATAATCGATATATATAAATATCTATCGAAATTTCGATTCGAAAGAATTTAATAAATTTATTCGCGAATTTTCGATTAGAATATAGAATTAAAAGATCTTTATTTTTTATAAATAATTATAATATTATTTTTATATTTATTAAATATATTCGAGATTTTATTATAATCTTTTTCGATATTTTTAGAGTTTTTTAAGATATTTTTTTATAATTATTTAATAAAGAGAATTTTTAGAATTTCTTTATAGATCTCTCTATAATTAATTAATAATTATAGAGAGCTATTAAGAGAATTTCGTTTAAAAAGATATATTTCGAGTTATTATATATAAAGATAATAATCTTTAAAAGCGATATTTAATTATTCTATTATTTATTAATATAGATTTATAAATATAATTCTATAATTTAATTTATTCTTTTAATCTAATTATCGATCTAGAGATAATATATAGTATTTATTCTCTATATATTTTCGATAAGATAAATAAATTTTATTTAAAATTCGCTAATAAAAATACTTTTTCGATCTATTATAATATTCTTAGAAATTCTATATTTAAGAATAATAGATTTATAGAAAAGATTCGCGAGATTCTCTATAAATATTTTTTTCGTTATTAGTAAATATATCGTTTTTTTAATATATCGATCTATAATTATTAGAATTATATTATATATTATTCTTTTTAGTTTATTTAAAAATAAATTCGTAATAAAATCTATTAAGATTTTTTATTAAAATCTCTTAAAAATCGATAGTAAATAAAATAATCTATAGAATTTATATCGCGATATTTTTATTCGCTAATATATAAAATAAGAACGATAATATTCTTAGATATCGCGATTTATATTTCGCTAATAATAGCGATCTATTAATAGAGATTTAGTTCGATATTTTTCTAAATATCTCGCGAAAAATATATTATAATATTTCTCGAGAAAAATCTATCTTAAAATCTTCTCTAATAATATATAGATCTATATAATCTAATACTATAGAATTTCTTTTCTATCGAGACTCTATTTTTTTAACTAATTTTTAAAAGATTTTAATTAAATATAGAGATTTTAGATAAACGAATCGATTCTCTATATTTATCGAAATAATTAATATAAATTATTCGAAAATCTTAATTTTATCTATTTCTTAATAATAATATTAGCGATTAATATTCTAAATAGACTATATTAATATCGAGATAGATACTATTCTATAGATTCTCTAATTAT